>NW_019104843.1:92184-112240 GCF_001995035.1 Momordica charantia | reverse complement strand
AGATAAGAGGGAAAGTTGAATGTGACCTTTTCTGGGCTATACAAATGGTGCTATAGCATTAACAATGTAGAAATATTGGCCAAACGACATGGAGTCTTTTTAGACGTCCCAGATTTTGGACAAACTCAACAGCATATAGTAACAGTTTATAACCATGCTAGGTGATCCTTGTTCCTAAGTACCAACTCTCTAACTCAAGCATATTATAGCATGAATTGAAGTTTACCACTCCCTATTACAATTTTCCAAGAGTTAACAAGGAGATATTCCAACAATGGTGATCAAGCATGTTGAAAATAAACTCTAAACACAACTTGAACTCAATATTCATTCATCGCTAATGCTAATAGCACAATTTATAGCCCAAAAAAAAGTTCACAACATTTCCTCCTTATAAATGAGCTTAGCTACGCATAGTCATGGAAAAGGTAAGAAAACAACAAGAAGAAATACAATGCAAAATAGATGCAATGGTGAAGAGAAAGGATTGAAGGTTTTAGGTTCAAGTGGACTGCTCTTTCTCTCTGTCTCAGCAACGGTTTCAGGTCTCCTTCTCTTCCTCTTAACTTCTTCGAACTATATTTGGAGGTTTTCTTGAAGTGAGGGTAGGTTGATGTGAAAGTGTGTGGAGGCTTCCTTTAATAATTGTATTTATACCCGCTTCTATTCTTTAAGCAACAAACAACTTTCGTGGGCCCCAACTCTCACTTCCAGCTTGAATTACTGTGGTAACTCCCAGATTAAAGTTGTGTCACTGTCAGCTTGTTGTTTTCTGCCTCTTTTTTATTCTAATGTTGTAGCATAGTTGATGCTGTAATAAAGCGCCCAAAATTAGATCTTCCAATAAAATTAGCAAAGCTAAGAAGGGAGAAAAAATTATAGCATTTCATGCACAAACTTAGTGCATATTGGGTGCAATTGAGGATATCCTTAGCTAATCTATGTGAATTCCTTGCCTAAATAACTCTCTTTTGGAGAGTTATCAACGAGCCAGGTCGAGCTCGCCTTACCATTATTGTCATCAGCACGTACAAAAGGCGGGCTTGATTAAGTGTATTCAGCGGCTTACCACCAGTTTGGCCTCGACAGAAATTGAGGATGAGAGTATTAACCTTCCCTACCAATATATTCAGCTTCAATCACTTTTTAAGAATTTTAGTAATGTGTTACCCATATATGTTCGAATCCCTTCTGAATACACTACTTACATTCTCCGACAAATACTAACTTAGCCATCAGAGAGCTCACCTCTGTTTTGTAGATCACTCAACTTACAGAAGGGATAAGCTTTATTGCTTGGATAGACAATTATGTGTAAGAACAATTAGGTTGGCAACAATAAGGATCTTAAGGTAGATGAGCTTGGTTGTACAACTGTGGACCTTAATTAAATTAGACACAAATCTAATCCTTTAATTCTAGCATCACATGCAATTAAGGTGCTTTATGTTAGTGATCCTGTGAATCCAAGTTAATTTGGCATGCTCACACCTCCTCAACGAGATTTTGAGGATGAATCTAATGATGATATATTGAGAGAGACAATAATTGATGGCTATGGGTTATTGAAATCATTGCCTAATATTGATACACTTGATGATATGGATGAGGGTACCTACATATATGCAACAAGTGGTTGCAATGGTACATGGATTCTCAACTGATTTTATTAATAGGTATATGTTTTGTTATTTTGTTTTTACGTATTAATTTATATGTTTACTTATTATTATTCTTTACCGGATGTAAAAGTATATATTTATATGTAGACTTATTCACTAATGGATACAATAAGTAGTAGCATCGAAAATGAAGCAAATGAGGAAGGAACGGTTTCTTGGCATGAGGGGTCGAGGGTGAGGGTAGCTAGGGGTGCCATGACCATACATGAATTATCACGCATTAGAGATGGCGGGGAGCGAAAAGTGATTTCATATAATGAGGAAGCTTAAACTATTGGAGAGATTGCCAAGAAGATGCAAAGTTATATAAAGGTTTGTGTGAGGAACAAAATTCACACTACATATTCATGTGATCATAATGGACCAAGACCTCCAAGAATTAACCTACATCAACAAGGATGAAGAGTTTAAGTAAAGACTCCTTAAAAGGAGGAATCTTCATTGGACCCACCTTCAAATTTTGTCCATTTTGAAGAGTTATGAGCAATCATTAAGGGTCAAGAGGGAAGAGAGAGATGGAAGAAAGGCTAAGTGAATGGCCTAGTCTCAAGGACTTGCCTACCGCAAGTGTAAGTCCATGGCCATATGCTAATTGAGTGCCCCACACCGCGCACGCCCCCAAGTGCGCACCATGTCTCTTGCACCCGCGCATCTCACGCCACACGCCTTTACCGCGAGCACCTCAAGTCGCATGCCCTTGCCGCTTGCGCGACATACCGCACATGCCCTGCTCATAAGTGCCCCTGTCATGCTACTTGCCCCTCACGTTGCACGCCAACCTCCCACCGCATACCCAAACGTACCTTGTAGTGCATGTTGCCCAGCACCAACCTCTTTTCACCTCGTCTCATTGTCCATCTGATAGCACATGTTGTCGCCCACATGCCCCATACCCAACACTCCGCCAACTGCCCCTCATTCACACGCACAGCCAACCTCTCATGCTGCCTTGCCCTTGCACGCACCCCTTCCTCTTTGGCGCTAAAATGCCTTACCATGCACTCAATGTCATTTAAGGAATAGGTTTTTCTTTATTTGATTTGAACCAAATTATTTTAATTTTATTTGTTTTAGATTTAATTTACATATTTTAATTATTTCTTTAGCATTTTAGGCTAGTCATATTTTTTAAGTTATGAAAGATTTTTACTTTTTATTTTCCATTAGATTTTAGGATTTATTTTAATTTAGAAGAATATATTGGAAAGGTCTTTAGCCTTGGCCTATAAATAAGCGTCTACCTCATGTAGTTGAACACATTTTGAGTTTAGAAGTTGAATACAATTGAGATGTTCCAGTAGGTATTCTGTTTACTTTTGCTAATCGACTGCAAAGGTAATCCATCTAACCTTTCCCTTTTGAGTTGAACCAACTATATGATTGGATTTAAGTAGTTAGAAGCTCAAAAAGTCCATACGTTTGGGTTGTTGCGTATCACATATGGTCACTGGAAACAAGTCTCACGTGTCTTCAAAGACATAACTTTTTAGTGTGTGCAGGTATGTTTTAGATCATGGTTTAACTGCCACATGTTTTCTATATAATGAATTTTGACCATTTTTTTTCTAATTTGGGCATAGATGAAATTTATGGTTAACCCTCAAGCAAGATATAATATTTTATAATCGGTTGGGAGAAAGTATAAGACTTTTAAGAACAAGTTGACTCAAACATTTATCATTCCATATAAGAACCAACCACATTGCTTAGCCTCTCTAGAAAAATATGAGCATATCGAGCAGGCTCATTGGGATGCTTTTGTTCGAGCAAGATTATCAAAATAATTCCAGGTAATTCAATTTCGTTGAGTATAGTATAAGTTGATCAACTATATTTAGATTAAATGTGTGCTTTACATTATTATGTAGAAATTTAGTCATGCACAACAAGAAATGAGAGCTTACAATAAATATAACCATCACATATCACATAAAGGTTATAAAAATTTAACAGAGGATTTGGTAAGTATTACAAGCTTTTATTTTTGTTATTTACTACATATGTTATTTAACAACTGATTTTAATACTCCTTCATTAATGTATTCTATTATTTTTGTCATATAGAAAAATATGATAAATCATCCCATCATGCAAGTTTATGGAAACATGCATGTCTAAACAAAAGAATAAAGCTTCTTAATCTTGTTTGGCATTGGGAAGACCATTACGTCGAGCATAAATGGGGGATCCTCCCATTTACTCTTTCTCCATAGTAGTCTCGCCCAGTGTGCTGCTTTTTTTGAAGTTCTCAAAGTCGCTCTGTAGTTTCTCTAAGAGAACCTTCATTTGCTGAGTGACTACCGATGTGTCCGTTATTGAAGGTGGCGGTGTGTTGGATACGTGTAGGAGAGAAGGTGGCACTTTCTCTACTTGGGTCGTGGAGACCTATTCAGTGGGATGGCTCCGTGCCGGTGCCCATTCATCCAACACTTGACAAAGATCTATGGCTAGCTAATGGGCAGAGGCTGATGTCATGTTCAATTGATCGCGTAGGTCTCGCTATTGATAAGCCTGTTGATCGTTAGTTGCGGCTCTTCGCTGGTTGTGTTGATTTTGAGGACCCAGTCAGATCCCATATTGTCGCTGACCAGTTTCTACTTCTTGTGAGGAGTTTCTCTATAACTCTAGGCTCTAGACCTTAAGGTCAGAAGCTCCTTTTCCCTTGGTGGTGGCAGCCGGTTGCCACGCATCAGTTGGGTTAGTATTGCCATTTTCGAACAGGTGCGATACAGCCTCTAGCTCGACTCTATACTGACCAAGTTCGACCCACATCCCCACTAACTCGTCCTCTACGTGATCAACTTAATTTGCTTCCGAACGACCACCTCATGAACCCGTGTGGCTGCCCCTTTGATTTAAGGGAGGGCATCCAGCATCGTTCCTAATGGTAGCTCTATTCTTCAATTCGATGTTGGCTCTTGCTAAGCTGCCCTCATCATTGTTGTTTTGTGAGTCGTCTCATGTTATCGTGCACGGAATTGTTTGTCCAAGCAATAAACTTATCCCTTCCGTAAGTCGATTGACCTACAAACAAAGGTAAGCACTTTGATACCTAAGTTAGTATTATTGGTCGGATAAGACTTAGTGTATTTAGAAGAAATTCGGACTATCTAACTTTCTTATAGGTGATTGAAGTCGAATCGATTTGTAAGGAAGGTTGAGATTATCTCCCTCAATGCTGCCTTTTCTATGCATTGATGGTAGTAACAGTAAGGCAAGCTCGACCTGGCTCATCCCATACAGTCAAGCTGACATGACCGCGTCGGTATATCTTTTGGTTGTTTAACATGTGGCTACTTTTTTTCCCCCTCATAACATCAATCTCACTTCAATAACACAAACATAAAATCATAATAATCAAGCTCCCATATTTTTTTAATTACTCCATAAAATGTCATGTCTGAAATAACAAGACTCTTATCTTGAGTGCTAGCAAGTTGCATGGTCTTGGCAACTAACTTAACACCACCATTTTGAACATTGTTTATTTGATCTCGTTCTTTTGTGTGATTGGGACGATAATCAACCATATAACCAACGTACGTGCCTACATTTGGATGAGGACCATTAGATAATCATCTTAAAGTAGGTGATATAGAGTTGTTTGGGATCTCAAGTGCTAGTGAAACCTATGTAAACGATCTAAAATTATAATCTATATATAACAAATGCATACCTTTTAAAATATATTAATAAAATATTAACCGTTCACATAGCAAAGAAATGAATGTACGATCGTGTTTATCTTATAACCATTTTCCATTCGTTGACATCCTTCTATCAACTATTTTCAAAAACTTTAGATGTTGCTTATTCCAAATGATATATCACACACATTATTCAAATAAATAAATACAATAGAAATCAATTTTGATGAATGCATACTCAAGTGTATACATGCTCTATAAGTGGAAGTACATCACATGTGTTCTCTAGAATATAAAGGTGAGTTTGATCCAATTGTTGCTTTCCCTGTCTGATGTAAGACACAGCCGATAATGGTCTTTTTTTTTTTAATCTTCACTTTTTACATCTGAACTCAATCCAATTGAATCCATCTCAGATAAAAATTCATAACAAAATTTCATAGTTTCTTCTATAATGTAACGCTCTCCAATACATCATTCCAGTTGATTTTGGTTTCTTAGTAATGCTTAAAACTATCATGTATCACTAAAAAGGATACATCCATCATAAATAGACAGTCCCACACAGCTGCACTTCTCTCATTAGGTGCACAGTAAGATGAACCATGTTGGTGGAAAATATTTTTCAAATAAACATAAAGTGACTACAATTTCATCTTGCAAGTTCTGAAGTTGGAGGAATCGATAAATTTACTACCTATAGCATTGAAGAAAAAACATAATTGAATGATAGCTGATAACTCTCCATAAGAGAGTGTTTTGTGGTATAATTTGGGCAATTTTGGTGTGTAAATGTAAGGTCCCTGTCGAATTAGCGAGAAATCAATAGAAATTAGCAAGCTTGAGTTTTGTGCTGTTAGAATTCTTAATATCTGTAATTTGATTGAAGTTGAGCTTAATTTCTATGCTTTTGAACATGAATTGAAGAATCTTGGATGACTATGTTGGAGCCTGATTGAAAGAGTTGCGATGCTGGAGCCTGGTGTCTACTAGATGCCCTAGCACATGTGACTGCGTAGTAACTGATTTGCACTAGTTTTTACCGCGTCCGTACAGCGTCCTAGTGTTGTCCTAATTTTAAGGACCCAATATAAATAAAAGAATAGTGCCTAACCACAAAAGAGAGCCCAAAAAAGAAAATCATGTTGGGCATCGAATTTGGAGAATATTCCTTGCCCATTTTTTTAAGAGGAAGCTAAAGGAGAAGGAAGTTGGCCCGTGCTTCGTCATTCAGCTGGGGCAACCTTTGCTGCTATAAAATCTTCTTTACTCAATGAACTCCATTTCTTCTCTACCCATTGTTTTATTCTCTTTTAGCATGAACTAAACCCCACTTTCGGGGGGATGAACTCGCAATAGATCTCGTTTACTTATGTTTTAGTAACTCATATATATTTATGCTGATTTAATAGATGTCTTTTCATTATTTCATCTTACTGATTTTGTTTGGCCAACATTATTAGTTTGCTATATATGCTCACTTGAGGCTTGGGAAAGTCCTTGTTTTGCGTGTTTGTCTTTATTTACATTTGATTTCTCTCTTTGAAGTAGAATGGTGAGTACTCAGGGATGAGACTCATCCTTTCGTGCCTATAAACTCTATGTATTGCTTGTTTGTTTAGACATTCGGCATTTTGAGTTTACTAAAGCATAGCTAGACGTGAGTGAGAGAATTAGAGTGATTATCCCTCGATTTACCTTTATATTGCATCTTTTTCACATTTCTGTCTGTTTTCCGTTTCGGATGCTCCAGAATATTATCGCAGAATATCTCTGTTCTTGCTCATTTACTGTTAGAGCATCCATACCACTTTAATATTTTATTTTTAATTTTACTTTTTGGTATTCTGATTTACTACTCCAAGTAAAACTGTAATCCATGTGGAGACGACCTTGTTTGGTAGTACAATCTATTATTTAGTGTATACTTGCATTAATTTTCTCCTAGTTGTGGGGAAGTGAACAAATTTTTGGCGTCGTTGCCGGGGATTGAGTTTTCGTACTTTGATTTTAGCATTTTTGAATACGTGCCTAACGAGCTCTCTCACTTTTCTTTCGATTGATTTGTGTCGTGAATGAATAATTTTCCTACTTTGGAATTTGGATTTGACTTAGAGATTGAACGAACTTTTAGAAGGAGAGGGGCCAAACAAAGAGTCCAGCCTAGAGAATAAATTGAAATGGATCACCCACCGAATCCTCCAATTCAACCCAAGTTGAAAGTAGAGAGAGTACAAGGTGATGTAGCTGGAGGACATGCTCTAACACCTCCTCTGAATGCTATTCTGCTCGGAGATGATATTGAGCAGGAAATTAGAGCTTATGCGGCCCCAGCATTCTTTGACTTCAACCCAGTGATTGTAGATCCTATTATTGAAGCCGATAGATTTGAGCTAAAGCCCGCAATGTTTCAGATGCTTCAGATCTTTCATGGGCTTGCATCAGAAGATCCCTATAGGCACCTACAGTATTTCATGCAAGTGGCAAATTCATCCAAGGTAGAAGAAGTAAGTAAAGTGGTTGTGTGCCTAAAGTTATTCCCTTATTCTCTAAGGGATACTGCTGGAGTATGGTTAGATTCACTACTCTCTGAGTCTATCACTTCATGGAACGACTTAGCTTAAAAGTTTATAATGGAATACTTCCCACCATAAAAAATGCAGAGCTTAGGAGCAAAATAAACAATTTTCAACAACTCCCAGGAGAATCTTTTAGTGAGTCTTAGGAAAGATTCAAAAGATTGCTCCAGAGGTGCCTACACTACGGCATGTGGCGCTGCATTCAGATTGAAACGTATTATAATGGGTTGAATGAGGCTACGTAGTTCGTGATAGATGCCTCATCAAACAAAGCACTATTGTTAAAGCATTATGCTGAAGCCTTCGATATTTTAGAAGAAATCTCGCGCAATAAGCACCAGCGGTCAAAGTCCAGGGCCGTTTCATCGACGACATCTAAGGGCTTGGCAAATGATGATGTGGTGGCAAATTTAAATTCGAAAATTTCAAAACTAGCAGACATTGGGATGAAGAGCATATCGCACTCAGATGCTGGAGCTTCCAAAGCTAAAGTGAACAGTATGCAGAATGTCTCATGTCCATATTGCAAGAGGGAGCATCATTTTGAAGATTGTCCAGGCAACCCACCTTCAGTGTTCTATTTGGGTAATCCACAGCCAAACATGGGAAATGTTTATGGAAACACTTATAATCCGAGTTGGAGAAATCACCCTAATTTTGACTGAGGCAGAAATCAATCGGGACAAAACGCAGGAACCAGTAATGCTCCAACATATCATCAAAAGATGTTATACCCACTTGGTTTTTCTGGGCAGAATCAACAGGCCGCTCCAAAGCATCCAGAGACTATGACCTTGGAGGATATGTTTAAAGCATATATGGCAAAGAATGAGACTTATATGATGAAGAATGATACTACTATTCAAAGTCTAGCTGCATCCTTGGGGAATATAGACATGCAATTAGGCTAGCTAGCCACAGAATTGAAGAATCGCCCACAAGGAGTGGTTCCTATTGACATTAAACAGCCAAAATGATATGGGAAGGAGCAATGTAAGGCCATTACATTGTGAAGCAGGAAGACATTAACTCATGTAGATCCAAATGTTCCAGCAATCCATAATGTATTAAATCCAGAAGACGAAAGTGAGGTAGACAGGACATCTATAACCATGATAGTTAGAAAAACAATGACAAACATCACAAAGTTAGTGAACAGTAGTGAGCAAATAGTGGAACCACAAGGCAACACAAGCGAAGAGGTCAACCCAATTTTCAGGACAGTCAACGTTGGATCATTCGTGCCCAAAGAATATACCCCTATGCCTCCATATCCCAAAAGGTTGCAGAAAAGGAACCAAGACACTCAATTTAGAAAGTTCTTGGATGTGATGAAGCAATTGCGTATCAATATTCCACTAGTGGAAGCGCTAAAGCAGATGCCTACATATGTGCGGTTCTTGAAGGATATTCTCACAAAGAAGCATAGGTTGGATGAGTTCGATATGGTATGTTTAACCAAGGAATGCAGTACAATCTTATCCAGCAAGATACTCGAGAAAATGAAATACCCAGGAAGCTTCACGATACCAATTGCAATCGGAGATCAAAAGATTGGGCAAGCACTATGCGATCGGGAGCAAGCATCAATTTGATGCCTTTGTCTGTTTACAATAAGCTAGGCACGAGAGCAGTTATGCCTAGCACTATAACTCTTGAACTAGCAGACCATTCCATCACTGTAGATAAGTTTATATTTCCTGCTGATTTCATAATACTTGACTATGATACAGATAAAGAAGTGTCAATTATCCTTGGAAGATCATTCCTAGCCACAGGGAAAGCATTAGTGGACGTACACAAGGGAGAACTCACGATGAGAGTTCAAGATCAAGAAGTAAAGTTTTTTGTCAACAATTCCATGAAGTACCCAGCAGAATCTGAGAGTGCTTTGTGCTGAAAATTCTAGATGAAACATTGATAGAGATGCTGAGCTCAGAAGCTATGCTGGAGCAGTCGGGTGGCAGTGGAAGAGCTATGCTGGAGCATGCTGTAACCAGAGATGTTGAAGCTCAAGAAAGTTTTAGTAATAGGAATAAAAATACGATGGTAAAGGAAGGTGTTACTATTCTAATAGAGACCACAACACTGGTAGATAAAGTGCACATCATTATAGAGGAAAAGCCGCCAAGCTTACTTGTAAAAGAGCCACCCGACATCGAGTCTACTCTAAAAGGTCCTACATTAAGGACAAGGAAACAAAAAATAGGGCTGAAAAAATCATCATGCAGCAAAGAGAAAAAGGCAAAACCTTCCAAATCACACGTTGAAGTACAAATTAAACAAGTGGAAGCAACTCCAGTCACTGCCTCCAAGAAAAACAAAAAGGTAAAAAAGGATATTTTTGTTTCCTCAACTGAGGGGAAGAGGTATGTTATAGCTATTTTTCAAGAGCCTGCCCCAGTGACGGAAAAATATGATGGATCCAAAAAGGAAGATAAGCCCACGGGTGACTCATTGTATGAGAAAGAAGATGAAGGAGATTGACCTACAATTGGAAAGTCTCTTCCCCTTTTGCTCCTATTGAATAACCTCACCCCCATGATATTTTAAATTTAGGTTTTCACTTTATGCGTTTATTTTCATTTGTCTTAATTTTTGTGGTTTAATTTCCCATGCATTCACCTTTAGATTTCTATAGTTAGATATATTTACCTCTCCCCCAATTATATTTTGAGTGCTTAATGGATAAAAGTCTGATTGTCTTTGTCTCTAGTGTTATGTGCATCTTGTGCTTGTCCTGTCTTCTGAATTAATAATGCTGCTAGTGCCTCTTTAGTCTTGAATTTAGCTTTTTGCTAAAGCATCCGCTTGCGAGTAAGGACTGTTTTTGTTCTTGCTCTAGCTTAGGTCCAAGTACGAAAGCCCTAGCATTACCCTGTGAGTACAATTCAAAAACAGAGAACACTTAGATGAGAAGCTTCCATAGCTCACCTATCCAAGCCATACAATACTTTAGTATTACCATAGAGTTAATCCTTCTATTTCACACCCTTTTTGACGTCCCTTTACACCATCTATATCTAACTTGCGAAAATGCCCTTTCTGTATCTCCATTTTTCTTAGCTCTAAGTTTGGGGGTATGAGGGAGCATCCTATATCATGGTTTCAGTCACATTGGGGACAATGCTACATTCTAAGTTTTGGGGTGTGTGCGCTTGCTTTGTTTTTTGTAAGGTTGAGCTTGTAATGTATAACTATGAATCTTTCTAGTCCTGTAATTCAGCCTAAAAATAAATAAATAATAAAAAAATCTTAAAGAGGCTATAGGACTAGGAAAGGCTAGTAGCCTATAATTAAAAAGCTATGATGGTAATAAAATGGTACTACCTTAGGCTAGCGAGAAGGAGTTGGAGAAGTGTAACTCTAGGTGAATTGATGTTTTTGAAAAGGAAAATGGGATGATGTTAGAGCTGTAGGAAAGAGTCTTTGCTAGAGTTGGAACAAGAATCTAGCTGTTCTCTTGTAGATGTTTTTAGCAAAAGCAGGTTGATAGGCTTGAGTGTGTGCTGGCATTATGTGTGAAGGCAGAAAGTAGGACTTGAAGCAAGATTGTGTTCAATAGATGCAAATGCTTTTCATATTTCTGGGATGTAAGATTTAATCTTGCTTGGGGACAAGCAAGGTTTTAAGTTTGGGAGTGTGATAACTCTCCATACGATAGTGTTTTGTGATATAATTTGGGCAATTTTTTTGTGTAAATGTGAGAGTCCTTATCAAATTAGCGAGAAATCAATAGAAATTAGCAAGCTTGAGTTCTTTTGTGTTAGAATTCTTAACATCTGTAATTTTATTAAAGTTGAGCTTAATTTATAATGCTTTTGAATAGGAATTGAAGAATCTGGGATGACTATGCTGGAGCCTAACTAAAAGAGTTGCGATGCTAGAGCCTGGTGTCTGTCGGATGCCCTAGCACATGTGACTACGCAGTAACTGATTTGCACCAGTTTTTACAGCGCCTGTATAGTTTCCTGGTGCTGCCTTAATTTTAAGGACTCAATATAAATAGAAGAATGGTGCCTAGCCGCAAAAGAGAGCCCCAAAACAGAAATCAAGTTGGGCATCGAATTTGGAGAACATTTCTCGCCCATTTTTCGAGGAGGAAATTGGCTCGTGCTTCGTCACTGAGCTGAGGCAACCTTTGCTGCTACAGAATCTTCTTTCAATGCGCTTCATTTCTTCTCTACCCATTGTTCTATTTTCTTTTATCATGAACTAAACCCCACCTCCGGGGGATGAACTCGTTGTAGCTCTCGTTTAGTTATGTTTTAGTAACTCATACATATTTATGCTCATTTAATAGAGGTGTTTTTATTCTTTCATCTTACTGGTTTTGTTTGGACAACATTATTAGTTTTCTATATATGCTCACTTGAGGCTTGGGAAAGTCCTTGTGTTGCATGTTTGCCTCTATTTACATTAAATTTCTCTCTTTTAAGTAGAATGGTGAGTCTCATCATTGTAGTATAAACATGTTTGCCTCTATTTACATTAAATTTCTCTCTTTGAAGTAGAATGGTGAGTACTCAGGGATCAGACTTACTCTTCCGTGCCTATAAACAGTATGTACTGCTTGTTTATACTACAACGGGAATTGGGGTTAAACATGTTTGGATATCGCGGGAGAGAGCCATGTTTGTTTGGACATTCAGCATTTTGAGTTTACTAGAGCATAGCTAAACGTGAGTGAGACCAGAGTGATTCCCCCTCGATTTACCTTTATATCGCATCTTTTTCGCATTTCTATATGTTTTCCATTTCGGATGCTCCAGCATATTATCGTAGAATATCTTTGTTCTTACTCATTTACTGTTACAGCATTCATACCACTTTAATATTTTATTTTTAATTTTACTTTTTGGTATTCTGATTTACTATTTCAAGTAAAACTGTAATCCCTGTAGAGATGACTTTGTTTGATACTACAATCGATTATTTAGTGTATACTTGCACTAATTTTCTCCTGGTTATAGGGAAGCGCATAATAGCATATCTCACATATTTTGGTAAGACCCCTCGAATTGCCACAACTTTAAATTGTCAATAGACAATCCATTCTTTCTCGAAATGGAGAACTTTCGTTTCTTTCAATCCTTACTTATGTTAAGTCGTACTTCAATTTATTTTATTGAACAAATTGCTACCGTGTGTAGCTAAGCCCCTAAAGGTTTAACTAGGTGATGAACCTTTTCCTTCATATGTTGTAATGTTGTTGTAGTTTTTTCTTAATATACATTTACTTGATGTCCTCTTTATTATGTATGTCATTGTTAGTTTTTATTCAACTTGATAAACTAAGTAAACTACAAATAGACTCGAGGGGGAAGACATCAATAATGAGGTAAGAAATAGGAATTAGGGGGGTTTTTTAAAAAAGATAACTTGTTTAGTTCATAAAGTCCTACGGGTAGAATAAAATAGGGGAAGGTTGCAAAAGAAATCATAGAGATATGAAACTATTTAGAAACCACCTCATAGATCCTTGAGAGAGAAAGTAAATGCAGTTCATTCCTCAGATTTTCATAAGTCAATACAGTCCAACAACATGCTACTGCATTCGTTATAGCATATATGGGAACTAGGAATTCGTATAGTTGAAAATTGCTCTTCTCCTTGTGTGACAACCTCATCTCTTGTTTTAATTATGTTATTATTTATTTTCTAGTATGTTTCTGATTCCATTACACTAAATCAATATTTCTTCCAATCCCAATTTCTGTAAGGCATTGTTTTGAACTCAATTCGATTGTTTTTTATAGAGTCCATGAGATTCAATAACTTGGAATATTTCTTTTATTACACTGTTACGACTGCATGCGCTTGTGCATATTTTAGCCCATATCAAAATTTTGACGCTGTTGCCGATGACTCTTTTTAGAGAGCTAACAAATTACTTATTAATATAGTGCTACAACACTCTGGTTGACTCTTTAGACTGATTTATCTTATTAGTCTTTGTGGTAGGTGATATATAGGGATGTGCAATAGAGCACGTGTAGATTTTGCTCTTGAGATTGAAAGGACTTTGAGGCAAAGAAGAAGAGCTGTAAGAAATCATACTAAAGAAGAAATTGGTGATATTAGAAGGGGAGAATCCTCTTGTGATTCCACCATAGATCCTACCGCAAATTCGAGAGTGCAACTAGTGTAGAACGATAGTCATGTAAATAATAATCTCATTCTAATGGCAGATGATGGAACAAGAGGAATAAAGATTATATAGCACCAAAATTTAATGATTTGAACCCTGAAATTGTCAAACCAACCATTGAGGCAAATCATTTTGAACTTAAACTAGTGATGTTCCAAATTCTGCAAATCATGGGCCAATTTGGAGCTCCCCTTGCTAAAAGTCCACAGTCTCACTTTACAGTCTCACTTAAAGTCATTTATAGAAGTGTGTGACTTTAAGATTCAAGGAGTGACAGAAGAAGCACTAAGACTTAAGCTATTCTCATATTCTTTAAGGAACGACACAAAAGTACGGTTGAATTCATTACATATAGGTTCCATCACTTCATGAATCATACGTTGATATGTCACACTAGCATTCTTTAGGCTGAAGGGTATAACTTTATAGTAATACAACCTTGGTCGGTGACAAACGAGATATGCTCTTGGTCGACCACATACATCTTGATTTGGTGGTAGCCCAAGTAAGCATCCACAAAAGGTTAAGAGTTCGTGTCTTCCAATAGGAACAACGAGCTAATCTATTCGAGGAAGGGAAAAACTACCCTTCGAACACGCTTTGTTTAAGCTTGTAAAGTCTATACAAACACACTATTTTCTGTTAGCTTTTTTTAACTAAAACTACGTTAGAGAGCCACACAAGATAGTGAATTTCCTTTATAAAATCATCTCAAACGAGCTTTTGAACTTCCTCACTTATTACAGCACTACAGTCGATGTTGACAAGTTGAAATTTTTGTTTTATAGGTCGGAATTCTCAATGTTCAGAAGCAGGACAAGCTTTAACTCTTTAACTGGTATTTCTTGGTCTTACTCTAAGATATCTTCCTTAGGCAAAACCTAAGGGTTCAATGGCTCGGTGATAGTCTAGCATATCGTCGACTAGAATATCGTCGATCCTTTCATGCCAGGTTGCAGCTAGAGGTGTAACGAATCGCACCAAACCAAAAAATCAAATCAAACCGAGTTCGTTCGATCCGAGTCAGGTTTGTTCAATTTCAATATTTATCGATTCGGGTAAAATTTGACCCGAGCAACCGAGCATTCTGATAAAGTAGAAACTCTATTTGCTTTCATCTTTTATCTCTTGCTTCCTATCTCGACAATCGGTGGTTACCCATGAAACAAAACCACGGCATGCGACGGTGGCCCCAATGGCGTCACGTGGTGAAGAAAACCCAGCGGTGGTGAAGAAGAAGAAGAAGAAGGGGTGCAGTGGAAGAAGAAGACTTTTTTCCCTTTTTTTTTAATTTCTCGCTCTTGCGAACCATTTTGAAACTATTTATGATGGGGCGATACGGAGCACTTCGACATAATCATCTTATCGTTGTCGCAATCAGAGGCAACAGAGGTTAAGGTCATGGGTTTGGGAATGCTAAACTTCTCTCCTAAAGAAAGATTTCCAATCAAGTCACTATCTTATGCTCTGCTTTTAAATCTCTTTGTTTTTTTTTTTCTTTCCACTAATTCATGGGTTTGTATCATCTTGCCGCTAAAGCAAATCTTTTATCAAATTCAAATTCTTTTATACTATCAAACATTCATCCCATATATTAAACTTTCTTCTCTTTAATTAATTTTACTATACCTCTCATGTTCATATTATTTGTACAGTTTTTCCAAATAGAGATAGAAACCCAATTCTGAGTACCCCAAATCTCATATTTGAGAGAGAGAGAAAATCTAATTTTCAAATATGAGAAAGAGAGACATTTTTTAAGTATCCTAAATCCAGATTTGTGAGAGATAGAAACAGAAACCCCAATTCTCAAATCTGTTGGAAAAAAATGAAATTGACCCAACCCGACCCCACATAATTACACCCCTAGTTGCAGCATAACATTCCCTCAAAGTATTTTGTTCATCTTGGATTGTCATTATCCATTTAAAAGTTGGATACTACATCAACTAGTGAAACATCAAAGAAACAATTTGGAAGGCATGGATGATGGATTGGTCGAATATCGCATTGTAGGCTGAGGCTCGATCAATAACGACGAACTCGACTACCTTCTCGTCACTTTAGTTTCTCCTTGTGAGACGGTGATTTCAAAGATCAATGCATCCTTTGGCCACCACTACATCACCAGTGTTGATGCAGGAATTTGGCCTTCTGGGATTTTGCCAAATTCGCACCAATCTTCAAGAATAAAAGAGATCGACGAGACCTACAAAACAGAACAGCATTAAAAACTGGTGTGGCTCTTACCACACAGGCTCCGATGCTTAAGTCAAAATCGAAGTAGTTGAGTATAAAGTGTAGAGTGTTGTGAGCATACCTTTAGGGTTTGGCTTACTTCCTATTTATAGGAATTGAATCCTGATCCCTTTAGGGGTTGTGGAATTCGAATCCTTATACATCTAGGAAATCTGAATCTGGGGAAAATCTTGAGGCTTCTTCTTTTGAATATAGGATATCTTCTCCTGAATCATAAGGCCATCAAGATATATCTTCCCTTTTGAATTCCTTAAATAAGGAGAATTCGAATCATAGAAAATGGGGATTTTCCCATCCATAACAGTAGCCCCCATTCTCAAAGTTGAAGATTGCCAAAGTTCTGCTTTGAGAGTATTTTGTCGTTCATGGGTTGACTATTTTTGCGGAATAGCCTCTTTTTGGTCACTGTTGATTGTTGTCTTAATTATGTTGACTTTCCTAGCTCCCATTCTCTTTTGTTGTAGTTGGCTACCATCAAGTCTCTTAGCATTGAGAGTACTTGTCGTTGTCAGTTGTCGTAGCCCCCAATCTCTTTTGTTGTAGTTGATGGGATGTGAATCCCGAAGCAGAAGCGAACCTTCGTTCATGATTTTTTAGAAACAAAACCAAAGGTGTGAAGAAGTAAATACAAGGGAAAGTCTTTACCTTTGAAGAACTTTTCTTCAACGAATTCCACCCGAACACAACCAAACAATCTTTCATGCTATCATCTTGGGTCTCGAGAACACGCTTGTGGGAGCGTTTCCTTGGAACGAGAGGGAGTATTGAGAGAGAGAGCTTGAGAGAGATCTGGAGTTCTTCCTTTTTGGGTTTTTTTTCTTCTGTTGCATAACACTTCTGCAAAATAACCTCATATGACGTGGGGATAACTACCCACTATGCCCCACTTCCCTGCAATTAAGTAGGGGAGTGTTAATATTAATATTAATATTAATAATTAATATATAATTAATTAATTAATCATATTAATTAATAAATGTTAATTAATTATTAATCTAATTAATAATTAATTAATATATATATATATATCAAATAAATAATTAACCCTTAATTATTTATCACATAAATTGAATCATATTCTATAGCATTTCTCTCGTATAACCTATAGTTCTAATGTACATCTTATGCACATTAGTTTTAACCTATAGTTTTAATATGAATCTTATTCATATTAATTTTATTTGAATCTCATTCAAATAATTTCTCTCATAATATATAGTTTTAATTTAGAATTAACTATATATTATAATGTATCAATATACATATAATCCTTTAAGTAATTTGAACAGT
This sequence comes from Momordica charantia, assembly GCF_001995035.1. Next base: position 94,632 of record NW_019104843.1, on the reverse strand, counting down.
TCAAATTTTTCTAAAAATTTGATCCTCGTTTTACCCGTTATGAGCTAGCAAGGGGACCGAATGGACCTACAGATCAGAAGCTCCAACGATGCAAGATTAATTGGTCAAGCTCATTGACCGAATTAATCAACATTCGTTAACTACGGGTCACTCCACTAAAGACTCGCAGTTGCACTCTTCTCACTGCAGAATGTTTTCGTGTCCATGGATATACGACCATTAATGACAAGTCAATCCTTCACGACTGCTCGTAACTCAAGTTGGGTCAAATTACCGTTTTACCCCTGAGTTACATCTTACTCCTTAAATACCACTGCTCCTCTAATGAACAACTCGGTTATGGTCTAACCAATAACCGGAAGTCCCTCTCGGGCCAATGAGAGGGTGGGGCCCCTTATTCAAGTCCCGGAGTCAGCATTTAAGAGAACACTCATCTACTCCCCTAAAGTCGGGGAGGAGTGAATTTCATCTTGTGAAGTTATGTTCCCAGCTCCCCACTCGATCTCGTCCCCAAAATGGTAGGAATATTGAGTCAGCAACTTGGGCCACTCTCACCCATACAGATAGGACGAGATATCACGGGCAGAAGTCCATAACTCATTCAGGATTAAGAATGAGATGTTTGGTCATCTTATGAAATAACAATATGTTAGTCAACGGCGTTACATCTAAAGATTGTCTATTTGGCAGTCTGGTCTTATACAAACTCATTGTACAAGATACCCTCACTCGCATGTCTCCACACGAACGACCTAGATCGAGTTGTCTGTAACATTTACAAACTGGGTCATATCTATAGTGTAGCCAAGATAAGGTATTCAGTCTTATCCATATACTATAGACCCTTTAGGTTATTCACGGAACATTATCCACTTGTATATATCATGGGTATATCAAATATATACCTCGTATATCAGGGGTATATCAAATATATACCCAGTATATATACTGTCTCGATTACATTAAAATAACCTTGGATGTTTAGTTTATTGGATTTTGGACAATGCAATGCTATGAATTCAACAACAGATTTATTGAATAAAACTTTATTGAATATACATTTGTTTTTACACAAAATACAAACTACGAGTGTAGGGCAACACACCCAACAGTAGTTGGTTGCAATCAAGTCCCTTAGGCACTGTTATACGGTTAGTTTTTACCATTAGATTTTGGCCTTGGGATAACTTTCAACAGAGCCAGTGGTACTTCATTTGGGTTTCTAACTCATTTAGCTTTTGCCCATGGTTTTATATCCTAGGGTTTACTCTTGAGTTTCTAACCTATTTGGCTTCTGCCAGTTTTTTACCCTGAGTTTAATCAATACCCTTTGGTTTCTAACCTATTTTGGTTTTTGCCAAATGGTGTTATACCCTGGGTTTCGTTTGACTGGTTTGGCATGCCTGTTTTCTGTTTTAACCTTGCTGGGCCTGTACGCATGCCTTTTTCAGCACCTCGGGGTTCTCTTCCATGTTTCACTGACTGGCTTTTTGCTTATCGGCATGCTCCTAGGTCTGTCCCAATTCGAGTTTCTTTAGAACAAATTTCTTGTCTTGGTGTACTCTTGATTGTATCTCTGAACGCACCGTTCGACCGGATGACCTTCTTCTATCGACAGCAGTATGCTCAAAACCGACTTGGTCAACTGGGTTGCTCTTATTTTTGTTGGGCGTGAAGGGATGTGAATCTTGGAGTGGAAGCGGATCTTCGTTGCTGATTTTCGGGATACAAAATCGAATTACAAAAAAGAAAAATCTAGAGGAAACCAAATACCTTTGAAGAACTTTTCTTCTATGGTTTCCCACGAACACCAGCACTACGTCTTCCTCGCTATCCTCTTGGGTCTCGAGATCGTGCTTGTGGTAGCACCTTGATAGAAGAAAGGGACAGTTTGAGAGAATTTTTGGAGAAATTGGATGGGAGTTGTTTTTCTTGTTCTGTGTTCTGTTTATTCTCTTGCTTCTCCAGCACTTGAAGAAGAAGAAGGGTGACGTGGGGTAACTCCCCACGTATTAATATTAATATTAATATTAATATATATATATATATATAATAATTAATATATATATATATAATTAATTAATCAAATTAATTAATATAATTAATTATTAATCCAATTAATAATTAATAAATATATATATACATAAATAATTAATACTTAATTATTTATTATAAAATTAGAATTATATTCTAAAACATTTCTCTCGTATAACCTATAGTTTTAATGTCCATCTTATGCACATTATTTTTAACCTACAGTTTTAATATGAATCTCATTCATATTAATTCTATTTGAATCTCATTTAAATAATATCTCTCATAATATATAGTTTTAATTTAAAATTAACTATATAATTATAATGTATCAATATACATATAATCCCTTAAGTAATTTGAACAATTCAAATTCTTCCAAAAATTTGATCCTCGTTTTACCCGTTATGAGCT
>NW_019104843.1:61542-91314 GCF_001995035.1 Momordica charantia | reverse complement strand
CCTTATCCATATACTATAGACCCTTTAGGTTATTCACGGGACATTATCTATTCATATATCAGGGGTATATCAAATATATACCCCGTATATCAACTATATACCCAGTATATATACTGTCCCGATTATATCACAAATAACCTTGGATGTTTAGTTTATTGGATTTTGGATAATGCAAAGCTATGATTTAACAACAAATTTATTGAATAAGACTTTATTAAATAGACATTTGTTTTTACAAAATACAAACTGCGAGTTTAGGGCAACACACCCAACAGGGCGCGACAGACCTTTGTTGTCGTACAGCTACTTGTCGGCCTGTCTGGCCGAGGACGTTGGCTAGAGGTTTGTCGTTTCCTCCTATCTTCAGCTTGCTTCGTGCATGACTGGTTGTCTCCCCAACTCCTTCAATCATCGGAGCTTTACCCTTTCGTGGATCGCGAACAACCGCTGGTTGTTCCACCTCATGTTGCTCGAGTTTTTGCAGAAGCAAGGACATGCTCCGGTGCGTTCCCTTTACCCTCTCTTTTAAGGCGGCCATCTTGTCACCTTGTTGATCCGGACCTTCGATCAATTTGTCTTTCAGCCCAAGAACTAGTCAGCCAGTATCTCTCTTTCTTTCATCTGGTCGGATCTCGTCACCTTGTTGATCTGAAACTTCGATCGGTTTTCCTTTCTGTCCGAGAACTAGTCAACTAGTATCCTTCTGTCCATCATCTGGTCGGTCGGTATCCTTCGATCCGAGAACTGGTCAGTCAATCTCTCCTTCGACTGTCTCGGGCGGAGGTGTACCCCTATGAACTTTCCTCATGTGGCGGCATTCCTCACCAGAATGTTGTGGACTTCTTCCCGAACTCATGTCGACAAGTCTGCAATCTCTAGTCGTTCCAACAGACGGCGTCAATTGTTGATGTAGGAATTTGGCCTCCTGAGATTCCGCCAAATTCGCACAAATCTTCAAGAATAAAAGGGATTGACGAGACCTGCAAAACAGAACCACATTAAAGACCAGTATGGCTCTTGCCACATAGGCTCTGATACTTAAGTCAAAATCGGAGTAGTTGAGTATAAAGTGTATAGTGTTTTGAGCATACCTTTAGGGTTTGGCTTACTTCCCTATTTATAAGAGTTGAATCTTGATCCCTTTACGTATTGTGGAATTCGAATCCTTATACATCTAGGAAATCTAAATCTGGGGAAAATCTTGAGGCTTCTTCTTTTGAATATAGGATATCTTCTCCTAAATCATAAGGTCATCAAGATATATCTTCCCTTTTGAATTCTTTAAATAAGGGGAATTCGAATCGTAGAAAATAAGGATTTTTTCATCCATAACAGCTAGCAAATCTAACCATGGGTTCGAGTGGTTATTTAGTTGGCTTCTTTCTAGGGGTGTTCAAGAAAACCGATAACCCGAAGAACCTGAGCAACCCAACCCAAACCGTAAGGGTTGGGTTGTATTAGAAAAAACCTCCATTTTAATTGGGTTACAATTTCTGCGAATTGAGTGGTCCGGTTCGGTTCACAAGTTCGACAAAATAAAATTCGGTTCAACCCAAATTGAACCGAAATTATGTATATATATATATATATATATATATATATGTTTTTTAGTTTTTTAGGGTTTCGGAATGTTGAATCCTTGCCTCTCTCAATTTCTGTTTTCTCCCATCTTTCTCAAATCTCAGTCTCATTTTTCTCCTATAATCTCAATATCTTGTCTCCCCACCGTCCCATCGTTCCCGTCCCTCTTACATCTCAATCTCCTCTCTCAATCTCGTCTCTCTTTATTGTCGAACCAGCCCGTCGTCAGTAGCCGTTGGCTGTTGCCCCTCGCTCTTGTCTTCCGTCTCTCCGTCCTAGCCGTCGCAACTGTTTGCTTAATGCCCTTGCTTTTAGATATTTTGTGGTTGTTTAATTGATTTCTTGTTCTGCTTCCAAAGAATATATATATATATGTGTGTGTGTATATATACTCTCTCTCTCCCTTCAATTTTATCATCTTCTTTTCGCCATGAATGGGGCGCTAAAGCTTTCTCCTTTATTGTGTATATTTAAATATGTGAGTTCATGGTCGAAGAGTTTTTTTTTTTTTACTTTATTGTGTAGATTAATGGGGTACTAAAGATTTTGCTATCCAAATGGTAATCAAGGAACCAAAAAAAACAGAGATTTTTCCTTTTCTTCTTCCTCATCGAGTTCTTCTTATAAAAATAAGTGACCAATATGGACAAAAAATTAGATTTTCCAATCTGGGTTCTTCAAAAAAGGATTGTAAAAACTTAATTTGTTGATTGAAATTAGCTTCCCCTCTAAAAAAAATAATCGGAATTAATAGCTATATGTCTTCTGATGGTTAGTAATTCATTTTCTTCCAAAAAAAAATAAAAATAAAAAAAGCAACCCGAAAATTTTGGGTTGGGTTGGATTGGTTATTTAGTTTGGTTCGCTGGTCTAACTAACCCGAATTTTTGGGTTGGTCAAAAAAAACTCCCCTAACCCGACCCAACCCAACTCGTGGACACCTTTAGTTCTTTCTCAGCTTAAGGTTTAATAAGTGGAGAATGATAACACATTTGTAGATGCACCTCAGTCAATCAATACACGTTAGACTTCGACATAGTCGATACATGGAACAATGACCAGAGCATCATTGTTCGACATATGGACACCCTCCATGTCTTGGTCGTCGAAGATAATGGGGATGGTTGATATCTTAGGTATATACCTCATGCCTTACTTCTGACGACTTTCCTCATGCTTCTAGACTAGCCCCCACTTTGGCCCGAATGGACCATATTAATGACCGTAGGTTGGTCAATGTTGCAACGAGATGGAAATCTCAAACGTTCTCTTTCTTGATCTTTGGTCGTCTTTATTGAAGCACATTGTTCGTCCTAGCTGACGTATTTCTTCCAATACCCCATTTCAATCAGACTTTCTATCTACTCCTTCAGATCAATACAATCTAAGATATCATTTTCATGGTCTTTATGAAACCGACAGTATTTATCTCGGTTCGTCTTGTTTGGAAGAAGTTGACTAAGTTTGTTTGGTTTCTTGAGTAACCCATGTAGGCCCATTGTCCTCCACATTGGCCAAAATATGGACCAAGGGACATTCGTCAGCATATACTTCTCGAACCTCATTCATCAGCTCATACTCTTCTGGTCAGTTTGTCGATCTTCATAGGATCGACGAGTCGAGATTTCTGCAGGCTTTTCTTCAGCTTTGTTGATGAAGTATACTTGTCATTCCTTTCCTACTTATTATTTTATATGTTTCAATTAAAAAAAATTTGAAATGTATTTATAATATGAGGTTGTATATTTATCAAATTTTTATCTTTTTTAACGTAATTTAAAAATTTCAGTTACAAATTTAAAATCTGCAAACATTGAAAATTTATTTTCATAATTTCCACTATTTTGCTCACTTAATTCAAAAATAATTTTCAAAAATAAATATGTCAAACATATATTCACTTAATCTATTTGATTCAACGAATCTGAAAACAAAAAACATAATCTAAAATGCATACCAAATAGACCGATAGCATTATTATTATTATTATTTTTTGGTAGAGTTTCAAACTTTATATGTTATTTTAAAATAAATATTCATTGTATGTTCTTCTTTTTATCTAAATATTATTTTTCAAAGTCAATCATGATGTAATTCAGTTGGTTTTTTTTTTTTTTTTTAACCATGCAACAACAAGAAACTGGAAAATAAACTTTTATTTGGAAACTAAAATACATGAAAATAAATTATGAGAATAGTTCAGGATGTATTCTTTTATTTATCAATTTCTTTTTTGTTATTTCAATTACATTTTTTTACTTGTTTCAAAAAAAAATACATTTTTTTACTTGAACTCAAAAGATATATACACACATTTTCTACTCTTTTTATTTCTTTTCTATTATTCATCTCCTCATCAAAATTACTTGCATTTACATTAAACTAAATTCAGGATTTTACTTTCTCATTAATGAAACAATTTAGGAAAAAAAATTTAATATTATCTTGGTGATGTACATTTTAATCTTTATACTTTTGAAACGTTTATTTTGGCTCTTGTAGTAACTATTTTTGTTCTTTATTTAATTTTTTATCTATTTTTTCAAGTCACAAATTAAACATTACACTCAATAAATTTAATTTTTGTATTAAGGGATTCAGGTTGTTTATAGAATTTATGTTAGTTTTTTTAACTTAAATCAAAATAGTCCATTTTTAAAAATACAAATTTCAAAATAGTTATTTTGAAAATAATGGAATCAAAATGAACAAAAGTTTGAAAATAAATGGACCAAGATAAATATTTAAAACGTATGGGGTCCAAAATGAATCAAAACTAAAAGTACATGAATCAAAGTTCAACTTTTATATCTAAATTTGACAAGGTGGATTATTTTGTATCAACTTTTTATTTCAATTGAATTTGAAATTTGGATGAGTATTGTAATTTTTACCTTTTACTTCATTTTCACTGGGTGGGAAAAAAACATGAAAACTTCCTCGAGCTCACTAATTCCAACAAAAATAAAGTACTACCAAATAAATCGAAAAAGAAAATCGAGAAAATTAGGGACTTTGTTTTTTAATCATGTAAAAAAAAACAAACAAAAATAAGGTAGGTTTGAAAATATTTCCAAAAGTATGATAGATTGTACACGATTTAGCGAAATCATGTTTGGACACGATTTTAGTAGACTCGCGTCCAATGGACGCGAATCTTGTATGACGTGGCTTCCAACTCTATAGTTGGAGCCACACGGGCCATCAAAAATTGCATCAGATCCCCAGCCCCTTTCTTTTTTTCTTTTTTTTTTCTCGAATGCAGTTGTCGAGTACTTGTCCAACATATATAACAATGTGGTGTCAACGTCGTAACCGATGAGTATTACTTTTTTTTAATTAATTAATTATGATATTAATTTAAATTTATATGTTAATTTTTTTTTTTAAATTTTTTTGTCAGTGAAACAGTAGAACATAATATACCGCAGTTTGAATTCTTTATGTGAGAACTTTATTCAAAGCACAACCATACAGGAAGTCACTAGTAGATTAGTTTCTTCCAACTTTGAGAGGAGGCACGTTCATTGTAGGTGCCAAATTCAGCCGGCAAATTATTACGGTTAATAAATTTTACAAAAAAAATTTGGTGACTTCGTGTACGTTGTACATGATTTACCTAAAATCATGTACACGAGTTAGTTCACGTCACCTTCCACGTGTAAAACGTGTACATTGTACATGATTTTTTACTTTGACTCCACTATTCTGCCTTTGTCAATAATTTTGAAATTTAACCTATTTCAGATTTTTTTTATTTTATTTATATTTTTAATTTTATTTTGTAATTTACATTAAATTTGTAATTTTTTAAATTTATATTATTTTAAAAATTTGTCCGAAAATCAGTGCACAATACCAATTATTACATAAATTCATTTGAAAATCTAACTCTAGTAGGGTCTTTTGCTAAAAACAATGTACGTTGTAAGATTTAATCGCTGAGGTTTCAATTTTATAGAATATTGATGATAATATAGATAAAATATTATATTTATATAAATGATATATTAAAAATTTATATTTATATAAATGACATTTCTATATATATTCTTTTTTTTTTTTACTTTTTGCAATACCGTGGAAATGTCGATTCAGTTTTAATATCAATATCAAATTCATAGACACCTAGAAATATAAATGGAAACGTAGAAATATAAATAGAAAGTGGAAATTTAACACCCTAGCTATAACCAAGTTCAAATGTCAATATCGATGGAAATGTCGAGGTCCCGATTTTACGGATATGTCGATGGACATGTCGATGTCGAGAGATATTTCTAGAAAAATTACGAAAATAGTAGATATTGATGCAAATTTTTTAAATTAGTAAATAAGACTTTAATTGTAGCTTAATTAGCCTATACTAATCACTTTTTAACCATCATATCTAAATATAAATATACAAGTAATATACTTATGAAAATGTCGAAACAAAATGATGTATCCATATATAAAAATTATTTAAATTAGTAAATTAAAATTTAATGTTACTTTTTCTATTGATAATTTGTAATACAATCTCATTATAGACAAAATACGTGAAATATAGATATATAAAATATGAAATAATTTTAAAAAAATTAGATTTAGTTTAAATTTTTTATGTTTAACAATAATGAGTTAAATTGATTTTTTTTGTTAGGTCTATTTTAAGATTTGGTTGGTTATTAGTTAAATTGATTTTTTTTATAAGGACTGTTTTAAGATTTGGTTGGTTAAATTTAATTTAAAATTTGTTTTTTCTTTTAAATCAATTATTTGTTATATTTTTTAGTTAAATTTAATTTAATTTTTGTTTTATTTAAATCCATTATCTCTTTTTTTGTTAAATTTTTAACAATTTAACGATTGTTTGTTACCCAAAGATTAGAATTTAACTCTTTAAATGTTTAATAATAATTAGTTAAATTAATTTTTGTATGGGTTTGTTTTAAGATTTGGTTAGTTAAATTTAATTTAAAATTTATTTTTCTTTTAAATCGACTATTTTAAGATTTTGTTAGATTTTTTTATTTAAATTTAATTTGAATTAAAATTTTGATAAATTGATGGTTTATAATCTATTTCTTTAGAATTTTGTTAGGTTTTTATAGTTAAATTTAATTTAATGTTTGTTTTTTTTATTTTTTGACCAAAAAAGATAAGAATTTAACTTTAGTTTCTCAGAAAAAAATAAAGCGTCCAATGTCATATAATCTTTTACTATTATTTTCGACCTTTTTTTGTTGCTCTTCCACAAGTGCTTTGAATTTACATAAATGTGAAAAGATGTTTTTGAACAAAAATCTTTTTTTTTTAAGGTTTGGATTCAAATTTTTCTATCTAGATTTTTTCTTGAAAAACAACGTATCTTCCTCTGAGTCTCAACTGAAGGCCACCATAGATCTAGATTTTCTCAACCGTTTAGGATTCAAGGTAAAAACAAATAATAAAAATAATAATCAACATTTCCTCGACATTTACTCGACATTTGGTCGACATGTCGAGACCGTCGACACATCGACATGTCTAGATGTCGAACAAAATTTTGAACAATAGCTATAACATATATTTAAACAAAATTTATTATATATATTTTTTTAATCTATACTATATTAAAAAGGGAGGATGTAGGAAAAATATTTTTGGACACTTTTGTCCCTTACTAATTTTACTAATTTACAAACTAAGTCATTAATATATTATTATAAATATTAAATTAATTATTAATTATCAATACTAATAAATGCATAGAATTTGAAAGGTTAGAATGCAAAAAGTTTTCCGAAATTAATTTTTTCTTTAATTATAATTCATGCTAGAATTTCAAGAGTCTTAAGATTTCAAAAGTTTTTGTAACTTCTTATCTTCTACTACTATAAAAATAGGCTTCTTCCACCATATTTTTCACAACACTTAAGTTTCACTATTTTATTCTTGGTTCTCTCAAAACATCTCTCAAAGATTATTCCACCTTGGAAACTTCTTGAGTTGTTGGTGACATATACATCAAGTTGCAAGAGATACATATTCATCAAGTTACAATGGATGCAAGTGTCAAATATATATATCTCGAATACTTGGCTTGCGACGTACCATTCCACAATTTTAATGAAGTTCAATAATAGTATTTGTCAAGCAATTATCAAGAGTGATGATATCTACTCTAAAAGATTAGTGTATAGTTAGGATTTGTATTTTTTTTGTTACTATTATTTTTTATTGTTCTTTTATAATTAATTTATTTTTTTTATTTAGAATATTTTTCGTTTGAGCAATTTTATTTTACAAGCTCACGTTTTTATTGTTGAAAAAAATAATATAAGTTAATACATCAAAATATGTTAATTAATTAAATAGTAAATTAATAAACTAATTATCAAGTGGAATCTTAAAAGGTGAGATACAAAACTTTCGTCCTTTCATAATTATATAATTTAAATAAATTTAATCATAATATTATTTAAATCAGTAAATTAATTTGATCTAAGTTAAAAAGTTCAATAAATAACAAAATGTTAGCTTTACGAATAAAACTTTAGTAAACAAACAAAATATTTTAAAAAATAAAGGGTTCATATTAGGTAAAACAACATTTTTAAAATAAAAATTAAAATACCTATTTATTTTTTTAATTAATATATTAAAAATATGAAATGTAACCTAAAATTCATTAAAAAGGGCCTGCAATAATTAATGTAAGATATTTTATATATTTTCACTTTCAACCTATTTTATTAATAATTTATTATTTTGAATCTCATATTTTATAATTTTACTAATTAAGAATAATAAAATAAATTTATCAATTTGTAATATATAAGCAAATAATGAATTTTTTTTATAAGTTCAAAGTACATATTAATTTTATTTCTATAATATAAAATAAAGTAAAAGAAAAAAATGTATGAATTAAGAGTTAGAGTATGAAAAGTTTATTTACCTACATTAATTTAATAATATAACTTTTAATTATATTATATTTAATCTTAAAATAACAAGAATATCAAAATCTCAAAAGAATACGATGAAATTTAATCTAAAAATACAAAAGTCTTAAAATCTAAAAGAATTATAATTTATATACACAAACTTATAAATATACAAGCTTTACACTTATTTATTGCTTTGAAATTTATTTCAATTAATAATATGAATTTGAACTATAAATTTTGAATATGAAAAGTGTTACCGTTTATTTACTACAAATTTATATATTTGTCTTCTATCATAATTAATTTTAGAATTTTAAAAAGTTTTATAACTCTATCTCATTCTCTTATTATAAAAAAGAGTTCTTCCACCATCTTCCATTAACAATATGAGTGTTATTTTGTCTATTTTTTTTTACTTTTGTTATCTTTCATTTCCTTTGTTTTTAAAGTCTAAGTAATCTCAAGAGCAATTCAAGATGCTATGTGATATATTGAGTTAATCTATATTATGAATTATTGAGATGTTACAATTTAATTTTGAAATTATGTATTGTCTTGCAATTATCAAGACGGTATATATATATATATATATATTAAAGTTATGTGTTGTCTTGCAAGAAGGTATTATAAAATTAATTAAATTAAAAATTTTCTGTGCACTTGGACTTGGTAGCATACTAGTACAACAAAGTGGATGTGGCAGAATTTGAAGTCATAACTTCTCGATTAAGATAGTTGTCAATTATTGCTAATATAAATTTAAGTATTACTATAATTTTTTTTTTTTTTTTTATGTTGTGTAGTTTAGTGGAATTAAAAGTTTGGGGTAAAATTTTGACCCAAATTGCCAAATTCAAAGATGAAAGTGGGAAATTATTTTTACCATGAATTGATGTGACCATTCCCAATTTGCAAGTCAAACTTTTGAAAGAAGACATTCCACGTCTTTTCAGAAGAGTGAAAATTTTGGATTTTGAAAAAAAGAAAATTATTATTTAACGCTGACAAATGGAGATTTCGGATTTGATTCCCTGCGAAAATTCACACCATCATATTCTCTCAGTCGCTCTTCACATTCTCCCCAGCCCTGAACCCTAGAGCCACCCTACTGTACGTACGGTGATCAGCTACGCACGCCTACCAACTCCATCCTACACACTACCGCACCGGATCACAGCCCCTCCTACGCGCTGGCGGGCGCGTGACATTCCTTCTGGTTATTGACAGGGGATATTCTTGCAGTTTGCAGATGGTGGAAACAGTAAATACGCTTTGTCTACTGCTTGGGCAGGCACCCAACTGCTGCTTTTGGCCTTATCCCTTTTTAATAATTCATAACTTTAGGGGCCTTTTCGAGATATCTGCGTTTTGTAGGGACGGTTTCTGCAATTTCAAACTTTTCTTTCCTTTCGTGCATGGCACGTGCGGAATTGGAACTGATTTAGGAATGCCTCCCTTCTTCTTCCTCCCTTTCTCCATGAGAACTCTTTTCTACTTCTACTTCTATATTGGACGTTGAAACCAAAGAAATGTTGATTGGTTTAGTCGGTTTGATTATATTAATCGTTGGTTTGCTTAGGAATTTAAATTCGTATTTTGATTACGAAAGCTTCGACAAACATTGTACACCATTTTGATACTAAGTCCAATATACATGGGAACCTAAGTAGCAACTTAGCATATGAGACTAGCAAAAAGTAGAGTTGTGAGAATATATTTTGTATCTTAGATCAACCTTTTAAATTTTCATGTGTTCGTGGGTTCGACATCAACATTAAAATTAAATCGACATTTCTATAATATTGCAAAAAAAATTGATAAAATATGAAAATATGAACAAAATATTACTAATATAGACGTAATATTGATATTAATAATTTTTTAACTTATTTAAAGGAGTTGAAATGCTTATTTGTTAATTTAAGTTTTTTTTACAATTTTTCTTTATATTTTGTAATATTTTTATAAATAACATCCATCCATATCAATATTTTATTTATATTTTCATTGATATTTTCGTGACGTGGACATAATGTTGCTTCAATAATAAAAATCAACAAATGGTTAGTTTACTCTGTTTAATCATTTTTGCCCGTTGATTGGTTTAATTTGATTCTAATCGATTTGGTGGTCTATTTTAGTGTTTCGATCTATTTGGTTCATTTTTTTTAATTAGTACGGTGGTTTTGGTTTTTTGGTTTATTAAAAAAATTTACTTGAATTGAATTGCTTACACTCCCTAATTTGATGACCGTTGTTATTTTTTCCTTCATATTTTATGCTATATTTATTTTGAAAAATATATCAAAATTCCTTCTTGCTTACATGTAGCTAAAATTAATTTCTTAATTTAATTGGGTGGTTTGAGAATCATGAAAATTTGAAGCTGTTAAATAGGGTAAATTACAAGTAGTTTGAGATGTATACATTGTACTAAGTAAACTTAAATTTTGCTTAAAATTAAATGAAAGGAATGGAAGATTAAAGGCCGGTTGGCAATGTTTAGTAACTTTTTTTTGGTTTAAAAAACATTAGTATTTTTTATATTTTTTTGTTATTTAAAATTTTATATTAAAATTTTTTATATTATATCTTTTAAATATTTATTATGCATTTTATAAGTTAAGAATGATAAAAATTAGAAACCATAAGTAAAAAATTTTGATTTTGTTATTTAATATTTATTAGGGATGAGAATGAAAAAACAGGGTATCAAAAACTGAAAATAAGGAAAAAAAGAGAGAGAGAAAGAAGAAGAAAAAAAAAATATGAACATTGAAATCTATGAAATACTTCCTAAAAGAATTTATATATTTTTTTTTAGTATAATATATAAGATAGATAATCAAATTCATAATGGATTGAGATATATCTCAATAGTCGTTGAAGCCGTTTCCTTTAGTTAATTAAAAGTAATCATTAAAGTTTTAGAATTTCACAATTTAGTTTATTATTATTTAGGTTAAGGAAATAGGAAAAGAATAAGAATTAAGGGTAGAAGATAGGGTAGGTGGTATGATTTTATTATTGGCACGGTCTGTATATGTGAATTTACACGAAACTCCCCAGCCTACAATTTGTATTCCAACGTTACGTGATAGATTGATTTGATTTGATTTGATTTCTCCACTTCTTTTCACCAATATTAATAAATTTTAATTTTTCTTGTGATTTGATTTGATGTAAAAAAAGAAAAGAAAAGAAAAAAGGAATTTGAAATCCAGTCCAATGCCAAAGGCAAACACTTCTTCTGTGATCTCTGTCACGGGTTTGACGTGCTGGTGTTTCCAAGCAGAAACGGACGGCGGAGATTTGATCGCGGTTACTTGTCTTGTTTGGGCATTGGTTGACTTTTTGGTTGAAATTTTACACGTTACGTTGGCGCAGCGTTGGGCGTTTTGGATTTGCATGCCCAACACAGGGGCAAAACTGGAATCTCCATTCTCCGCGCCTAATATTATATTATTATTATATCTACCCCTCTACCCTAGTCTTCTATCCCTCCTTTCATACTATTTTCATTACGTTTGCAGTGTCACGAATCGAAATCGGAAATGAATCATAATGAAAATTGTTCTTTTTTATGTTATTTACCATAAATTATTAGGAACTTAAATTAGAATTTTTTTTATGTTTTTATTTGTTTGGGGAAGGGAATACCCTGGACACGTGGAGGATCTCCATTGGTGCTCCAAGATGGCTCATGAGTCATCCCAGCTCGGATAGTCGAGACGGCTGCCACCAACATCGAAGAAAGCTAAGTATGAGGGCCGAGGTGAACCTGGCCCAGGTCCGACCTACCGGGGAGCCTAGTAGGGACCGATGTGAGCAACTGTCTGCGACGTGATTATCGGGCGTAACCGTCGGTCCCGAGATCACCGGGTGTAACCGACGGTCCCGAGATTACCGGGTGTAACCGTCGCGAGATTAGCGGGACTACCACCCATAAGTAGAGGACCTCACCCCACGATCAGGTACGATGATTTCTGGCTTCGAACTAGACTTGGAATCCGACCTATATGACTTGATCGTCGGAGTGCTCACCTTTCTGCGCAGGTCCGCCCAAGTGGTCAGGTCGGTCCGGAGGCCGGGTTCGAGCTACAACCAGGAACACACTGTTGTGCAAATCTTTGCACAAACATTATTAAAAATGTCTGAAGTCGGAATTGGAATTAGATAGAAGATAACTATTGATTTATCCTAATTTCTAATTTTATTTAATTAAAATAACAATTTATTTTAATTTATTTTATTACGATAGTAAATATTTTTTTATTAAAATAATTTATTTAATATTAATAAATAATGAATAGTTAAGATAAAATTATATCATATCAACTAAAATACTATTATATTTTTTAATATAAAATATTATTATATTTTTATTATTCTAACATTTCATGAATTATATTCTAAAAAATTTACTGATGTTAATTAGTAATAACAAAGTAAAATTTAAAAAAACTATAACATAAAATTATAATATTTTATAATAAAATTACATATGCATAAGTTTTTACTAGACGACAAATTATTAATAGTAAAATAATCAAAGTATAAAACAATCAGTTAAAAAGGGTATAAGTCTTATTAATACATAGGTTGAAAATGTAAAAGTATTAAAATAATTATAATAAATATGTGGGCCCACGAAATAGAAAATAACAACGCGATTGATGAGGTGTACGATAGAAATGAAATTACATATTTTTAAATAATAAGATTACAAAGTTTGAGGCGGTCCCACTATTTGATTCAATTCCTACAGTTTGGTAAACATCAAAAAATTGATTCCCATTCATTGATCTCATTATCTTGGAGTAAACATGGCCTAGATACTATTTTGATTTCTATATTTTCAATTTTTGTTTATTTTGATTTCTGTATTTTTAAGTTTGGTTTATTTTATTTCATGTACTTTTCTAATATTTGTTTTGGTCCATGTAGTAACTATTTTTTGACTATTTGTTTTTGTTTCTATTTCATTGTTTCGATTACAATTTTAGAATGATATTCCTATCACTAATTTTTTTTTCTTCAATTCAACAAGTGAGGGTAAGATTTCGAACTTCCAACATTTTTATTAATGATATATGTCTTAATCAGTCAAATTTATGTTCAATTTGGCTTCACCCATTAAGTTTATTGAAATGTAGTCATACATTTGTATTACGTGGTTTTTATAACATTTTGCATTTAGGAACTAAATGGTCACTTTTTAAAAGTATATGATGAAATAGATGTTTTGAAAGTAAGAGAGTAAAATACATAAAAATTAAAAAGTATAAGAACGAAGACAAACGTTTTGAAAGTACAAGAACAAAAAATATATCAAAGTTTAAAGTACAATGACCAAAATAGTATTGAAATATTTCATTTATTATAACATAGATTTGTTTAAGAAAATTTTCTACAATTATTGGACTACCTTATTCCTTTACTCCCACTGTGGTTTTAGCTTTTGACAGACGAACTACATCACAGATCCATGGTCCAAAACATGACTAGATCTAAGCATGACCAGATCTGATCCAAGGCATGATCAGATCCAAGACATGACCAGGTCCATGACACTACTAAGTCTTGGCCGACCAAGCTCCAACCATCTAAGCTCCGGCCGAGAACTTCGATGTAGTCCCTCTGACGACCCTGTGAAGGTGGACCCAAACCTGCTCCACCTTGGTAAAATTCTATTGTGGGTCACTGGCCCCTTGGTTCAACATCCGGCCATAACAAGATGCCACAGTCCAGAAGATGTATGTTTTCTAAAGGCATCAGGATTCAACCACTATAAATTTAAAATTTTGAATTGGAATGTAGAGTTAGAGATAAAATGAGAACATAGGAAAATAAAGGAGATGTGATGCAACACGGGAGAGGAAAGAGATAAAATATGAGATATTAAAAGTTAATAAAAAAAAAAAACACACAACATTTGTCTACATGTTATTTGGACCACGTAAATATTAAGAGAAATCTTCAGAAACGAAATATTTTCCAAAAGAAAAAGTAATTATATTGGTGAACCCATTCACATAGGAAATTAATTTCTAAGTAGGAGACCAATCACTAAGAGACCAATCACTCTAAATCCTTTTGATTTACCTTGTCTCGTTTAGACCAATAAGCCAACTCATAAGGGTTAATTTTGAAAACATTTTCTTAAAAGTGAGAAATGAGAAAAACAGGAATAGTTATCAAATTCTTTGTATCTAAAAAACTTGAAATGAGGAAACAAGAAACAGAACCACTACAAAACGAGCTCAACTTATTCTAACGATGTAGATAAAAATAGGTACCTCAACTGTAGAATAGCAGTGAGAGAGCTGATTTCTTGTTAATATTAGATTAAAATGTGATAAAAGATTCTGAAAGTATTACGTAAAAGTCTGCCTGAAATGAGTTGGAACTTTTGAAATGTTAGTACTAATTAATAGTTTCTCATCTTAAATCGAGTCGGCTGTCACGAAATAATGAAGGTATTTTTCAAAAATAAAAGCCAATATCCATGTGGGCACCAAGGCTATCCTAGCCCAAAAATGGTTCCACCAACACGTTTAACCTTTTGCAATAAAGAACTCACCTTAGTTTTGTCCAAAGTATATAACTTTTCACCTCCAAATAACACTAGATACTTGGTAGCTCAATTTTAAGTGAGACCACTATTTAAGTAATGCACCAGACACATATGCATGTGTAACTAACTAACCGTTACCAAGGTAAGCTCGATATAGGCTCGTGATAGGGCATGTAGCTCTATTTGGACACGTTGACCAACCATCCACTGATCAAATGATAGTGGATCAAATCTCAACGACTTTACAAATGTTTATAATAAACATGAACTATTTCTCTTATTGTCAATGGATTATGGTAAAAATGGGACACCCAGTACAATAAAACAGATGTAAAAATAGAGAGAAAGGTAGTCTCATGCCGTGTAAGGCCCTCATTTCTTACAATTTTTTTAAAACAACAAATGGGGTAGAGGATTCGAACTCATGAAATGCGTTCGAATGGTGGAAACTCTTCCAAACTGGAGTACGGTAGGGATAGAGGGGAATTTCCAATGGAATGGTGAAATGCGTAGATATCGAAAAGAACCAATGGCAAAAATACTATGTTGGGTCGACACTGACTCTGAGAGACGAAAACTAAAGGAGCGAGTGAGATTAGATACTCCAATAATTTTAACCATAAACGATGGATACTAGACACAGTGTATAGTGTTGCACTGAATCCTCTTGAAGTTAACTAATATTCCTCCAACACTAATAAAGTTGGCAAATTTTCACATCTCTCTGTCGAAATCCAAAAACCTAAGAAATATTATGCATGAAAGCAGTGAAAATTGCACATGGAATTCATAAATATCTTTTAAAAAACCTTTCAAATTATTGAATTTGAAAGCCAACGCCCAAGAGAATGGTGTTGAGTGGAGAGTAAGAAATCAAAATGGTTAATAATAATAATAATAATAATAATAATAATAATAATAATAAAAGAGTTGGGAATTTATGAGTATAAATAATTAGGACGCAACCTTATGTTTTGGGGCACCCCATTAAACTAGGGGCTCTCCCCCTCCCTAAGCTTCCCTTGGTATAGGGCTTGCATATAATAATACAAATATAGTAAAGTGATAACGTAAATAATTTTTGGCAATAATATCCATACATTTATGGGCAATACCATGAATCTATTTCATATCTCAAATTATTAATTGATTTATTCTACTACTTCATGATCTACCTAGTTTCATTTATTTATTTAGGATGCAAAATCTCTCATTTCTATTAGCATATTTATCTCAAAAAATACTTTGGTTACCATAACTAGATTGTTTTTTTAGGTTTCGTTGGATAGCAATTTTGTTTTTAATTTTATGTTTTTTAAAAATATGTTTCATTTCCTTACCATTCATGTGAATTATTGGACAAATTTCAAAAATAAAACAAACTTTTAAAAGTTATAGCTTTCAAAATTTGGCTTAAATTTTAAAAGGTGGATAACAAACAAAAAAAATACAGGTGAAAATAGTGTTTTTCAGCTTAATTTTTAAAAGTTAAAAAACTAAAAACACAATGACTTTTAAGGGAAGTTTTATTTTTTAAAAAATTGTTAGACACAACGGATAAAATATTTTTAATTTTATTTTTAGAAAATAAAAATAGAAAAGGAAAAATATGTTAGTACAAATTTTATATCAACTATATAATATTTATCAAATAAATATGTTAAAGAGAGGATGAATAATTAATTAAATAAATAAATATGTTTGTCATAAAGAAAAGATAATTATGTTACAGAGATAAAATATTAGAATATTAAGAAAGAGATAATTTAAAAAATAGATTTATGTTTTTTCTGAAACTTGTCTATTTGTTCTTAAGTATTACCTATAACTTTGAAAATAATATTTTAAAAAAATTTAAAACTAAAAAATGGAGTGAGTTATGATTATCAAACATTGCTAATTTGCAAAACTCCCTTATTTTATTTAGGTTGTAGTTTGTTGATTTTCAAGAAAATCAAATTAATCAAGTAGTTTTTTTTTTCTAATAACAATTTTATAATTTTAGTTTCATGCTAAGGTAACTTTTTCACTTGTAACATAAAGAAATGGGATTTTGGTTGGAAATTTTGTTTATATAATTAAACTTTTCTTTTCTTATTTTTTTAATTGACAAAATTTCTTTAATGTTTCCATAAAAATGTTAATAGACGTTGATGTCAATAAAAGGGGCGATGGTAGACTAGTATAATTAAATAAAATATAAAAAAAAGCAACAAATTTTTTTTATAATAATCATTATTAAATATTAGGATTATTTATATAGTATTTAAATTAAGTAGTATATTGTAGTCCAGTAGCTAGTATACAAAATAGACATCATTCATATGGATTTTTTGTCCAGACAACAATCATATAAATCAATGATTATTGCATAAAATAAAATTATATTGGAACTCAATTAATAAATTAATGAAATTATTTAAAAATGTTAAAAATAAGATGACTTTATAAAAATGATATTTTAATAATTATTTTTTGTTAAAATATGTATTTACAAATATTTTAGAAAATATTACTATCAAAATTTCCAATAAAAGCCTAAGTTTTAAAAATAAAATATATTCAAGAAAGAAAATCGTATAGAAAAAGAAGGCTACAAGTTATTTCTTATCTACCTACATACTGAGTGATTTTTAACTTTAAACATTCAATAATATTGAAATAAACCACAAATTTAAATAAATACTGAAATTAATACTAGTTATTATATTTCTAAAGGAATATTACTATAATTTAGCATTCTTTTGGCAAAAGGAAATTATTTATGGGTACCTATAAACTAATATAAAGAGGTAAAAGTAAAAATAGTTTTTCATTTACATTTAAATACTCAGACAAATTTTATGAATTTACTAAATTCCAGTGAATTTCACCTAGTAGTTTATCATCATCCACATTTAACATTAACAAATTAAATAAAAAAGATATAAAATACAAGAGACCAAATGTTTTATTTTTAGTGAAGAACAAGAGACTAAATTAAAAAATCAAGAAAATGCCAAAGAACTAAAAAAAAAATATATCTAACTACTTTGAAAAGAAAAGGGAATGGAAATTCTGTACTAAAAAAAAGAGAATTTTCTTTTTGTAACAAAATAATAATAATAATAATAATAATAATAATAATTACAACAACAGAGGAGCAGAGGGAAAAGGAAAAAATGGAATTAATCGGACAGTACTGCAACTTATCTGTTTAAGCGAACGAGGAGGGCAGACGCGTCATTTCACATAAGCGAGTGTTTAATTCTAGTACTGTGGCGGGCGTTCCAAGAATATAATAATAATAATACCAACAGTACTTTTCGAAACACATAATTAATAAAAAAAAGAAATAAAGAAAAATTCATGGAAACTTTTGTGATCATGACGACGTTGGCGTATATATTGGAATCGTATTTATTAGAGAGAGAAGGAAAACCAAAAAACAAAAAAAAAACCCCAAACCCCAATACACAGACAGGTCAAACCCAAGCAGTTGGTAATCATTTCTTCACACCATTCACAATTAAAAAAAAATCCCTCTCTCTTTCTCTGTCTGTGTGGATTTTTGATAATGTTTTATTTGTTGTTTGTTGAGCAGTGGCAGTGCGCAGAAGCAGAAGAAGCAGAAATCTCTTTAAGGAATTTTCAGACTCCTTTCCCCGTTGCCCTTCGTATTTTCCCTTTCTCGTGATCTCTCTCGATTTTGTTCTATATAAACCCACCTCCTCCCGTTTCTTCTCTTCTCCCCCACCCACAGATCCACACACAAAATTAATCCATCGATCAAAATCTTTCTTATTTTTATTATACGACATGAGTTTGAGTAGTAGCAGTTGCGGGAGAAATGGGAGCGTGAGACAGTACGTGAGATCCAAAGTCCCACGCCTCCGCTGGACTCCTGAACTTCACCACTCTTTTGTTCTTGCCATTCAAACACTCGGCGGCCATCAAAGTAAGTTTCCTTTATTTTTCGATTTTTAAATGTTTATTTTTCGAATTTTTTGTTTGGGTTTCCAACGAAATCGAAAATAAACACATGAGAGTTATGATTTGGTTGTGCAGAAGCAACGCCGAAGCTCGTTCTTCAGCTCATGGATGTGAAAGGACTCACCATTTCACACGTAAAGAGCCATCTTCAGGTCTTCCTTTTTCTTTTCTTTTTTTTTTTTGGTCTTAGTTATTTATTAAAAATATAATATATATATATTTTTAATATTTTGTTTGGAACAGATGTACAGGAGTATGAGGGGTGACATGGGAAGGCAAGGTACGATTATTTTTGTTTTTTAAAATTTAATTTGTGGTTTTGATTATTTTGTACCCAAAGAACTCAAATGGGGTGTTGCAGATTGCTTTGCAGGAACCATTCGTTTCTTATTTTTCCCGAATTGGAACTCTGCCAAAAATCTCTTAATTCAAAATTTCTTGGCAAATCCACTTCATTTATTATCCAATATCTTTTTTTATTTTTAAAGAAATTTTTCTTTGTTTTTATAGTCCATGCCCGAAAATGATGGGAAGTGGCAGCAAACTGTAAAAACCCACTGCCCTCTCTAATCTACTAATATTAGCATTTTTCTTATGAAATAACAAACACCCATTCCCCATTTTCTTCATCTTTAAATAAATAATCACTGTAATATTTATTTATTTATTTTGCACAGATCGGAGCTCTTCAATAACCCTACAGAGAAAGCTAAGTTTGGAGGAAGAGGACGATAATGGGTGTGTGGAAGAAGAAAACGTGAGGGGTTTAAATCCTTCAGCTTCCAAAAGGTACAAAATATACATATAAATTAAAAAATAATATTTTTTTTTACCTTTTTTTGGCTTTGGGAAGAGACAAAAAGAATTGACACTGCCATTGTCTTTGCTCTTTTTTTTTGGGCTAATTTCCTTTTTGTATCTAATGATTTAAATTTTTTTTTTTTTATTTTTGGGATCTCAGAGCTAGAATAATGGAGAGGAGAAATTCAAGCAGTTATTGTTATGATTACTATGGACAGGAAATGGGGTTGGGCATGGCGGAGAATATAAAAATAAAGATGGCGATGCCTAATTCTCAATCATCAAACGACGTCGCACTGAACCAATCTGCTGCTGCTGCTGCTTCTCATGCTTTTAAGGTAATTAAATAATAAAAAAACCTATTTTCTCCCATTTTCCGTACGTACAACAAACAGCTTTATTAAAGGGCTCTCGTTTGAGACATATACCAAAGTGAACAAAATTAAAGTACAAGCAATTCCTTGTGTTGGTGTGGGTCAAGAATGTGTAAATCTCGAAATATCCATCAAATTAGGGGCACTTTTAGAAATATTATGGAAATCAAGAAACTTTTTTAATTAACATGAATTTAAAAATGGGGTAGGTTTTGAAATAAAAAGTCAGCTGTTTTTTTTTTAATGCGAATTAAGTTGTGCTTAGAGCTGTTTTTCACCCATTTTAAAGAGGGCCAGCGTTGAAAAGGGGCAGGCTCTCACTTGGAAGGTCTTGTCCAAACGTAATTTCATGCATGAAAAACTGCCTGATTTCTCCACTTTCGAGGCATCTTATATTCTACTTGGAACACTTTTTTCTTTCAAATAATCAACTTTATAGTTATAATATTTATTTTCCAACAAGTCCCCAAGTGGAACTAATTGTCAAGAGTTTGGAATCTCCTGGTTGCACCGATGAACTTAATACTAAAATCTTTATTTTCTTCTAGATCTATATCTTTGGGCATGGGGCATGGGAGAGCAAAACTCTGACTCTGGATTATTAAATAAAAAAAACTTTTCAACAATTTGATGAGTGAACACGTATTTTGTTCTCTTTCTCATTAAATTCATGACAGATAAGAGAGAAAAATATTAAAATATATATATATATAATTCAACCGTGGTCAGTATGATAATAGGTGAGTCATACATCACCGAAATGTTTTCCTCGACATACCACTATAATATATATATATTTTTTAATTACAAGAGAGTAATACTACAAGGAAGTATTCTAATTTATGTATGTACTTTGTATTTTTTGTTGATCACACAGCTCATAAAAGAAGAGGATTATGAAAGGGGAGAAGGGAGAGAGAGAATGGATGAGAAGGAGAGAGAAAGCAAGTATTTTGAACTCTCATTGTCGCTCTCTCTACACAATAATAATCATCATCCATGTTCAGGGAGTGAGATAAGTGAGGCAATTTCTTCGTCAAGTTCAAAGTTGGACAGTAATAATAATAATTATTACAGAGATTGTTCAAGTTATTGGTCCTCTGGGAGGCGGCAGCAGCAGCAGCTGGGCTTAAATTTAGACTTATCAATGGCTCTATGTGGTAGCCAATGAGAGTGTGTAATTTACACTTGCATCTCTCCTTCAACATTCCTTTTGTTCTCTCTCTTTTCTTTCTTTTTTTCTGAATATAATGTTGGAAAAAAAAAGACATCATTGTTTAGTAGTACTCTCAACATCGTTGTCTTGTTTTTTGTTTTCTGTTTTTCACTTTGTTTTATGGTGACCTAGTTGGACTTGTTCACATGGAGAAATGGGTGTTTATAAATTGTGTCAAGTTGTAGTTTTGATTTTGGAATGTTCATTAGTTATCGTATAGGTGGTTAATAAGAAATTTTGCTTTTGAAAATTTTATCAATTAAGAAAAGGGAGTCCTTTCAATTTTTTCATTTGAAGTTTTAACTTTTCATTTTAGTTGTTTCAAACGGTTATTTTTTTATTTCTTACTTTTAATTATATATATTTTTGTCAATATATATAAAAATTTTGTGGAGAAATTGAGTCACTTAAAAAAGAAAAGTTGAAATTTATGTTTAACTAGAAATTTAGACTGGAAAAAATGAGAAGCTTTCATTTTTAAGTGATCTAATTCATTCTCTAAAATTATGCTAAATAATTAATAACCTAATTTATTCTCCAAATTTATGCTAAATAATTAAAAATCACGTTACGCAATTAAGCTTATTATCAACTCTTTATCGAAACAGAAAAAAAAGTTTTTTTTATCAACTAATTAACCTTAATAATTTGCGTCGCGGACTCACCGGCCATCTCCAATAGTATAGATTCTTCGGACCATATTTCCTAATCCAGCATAAATTCTAAAGATATATAATTTGGAACAATATCACTAGGATGACTTCTAACAAAAATTGAACTACACTTCTAAATGATATCTGATGTTACTCATATTCAAATGACGTGACAATATTTTGAATTAATTTTTTTATTATTATTTTATCACAGGATAAGTTTTGGGTTTTATGTATAAATGGTCCAAAAATTGGATGCTCAATCAAATTGATCCGTTCCTAAAAATTAAGGGTGAGTTTGGTTGGTACTCAAAAAATAGAAATTTGAAAATAAGGGATTCAATGAAAACTGAGTTGTATTATTTGTTTTCAGCATTTTTAGATATGTGTTTCGTAGCAGATTTGGTAATTGAATCTCAATTTAAAAAAATATTTAATGTGTGTTTAGTAATATATTTGTAAACCAGAGGTAGTTACAAACTAAATTTTAGTTTAATCTAAATTTATATTAATTAATTTATTAACATTTTTTTTTTATGAATTTTGTATAATTTTTATTTTACATAATCTTATATAATTTAGAATAAATCATATTTTACATGTTTTAATTTTAACAAACTCATTTTATGTTTGTTAAAATGAGTTTATAATATGAACTAATATATTTATCAAACTCTTTAAATGTAATTGTGTATCTTAAAAATTTCAAATTCTAAATCTGAAAACATAAAAAGGTCGTTTTCAGAATTTTTATTGTTTGGATCACAAAATCTGAAAACAGTTTTAAAAAACGAATATCCAAAATTTTGTCAAACGCGTATTCGCTGAATCCATTTGATTCATTGAATCTGAAAACAAAATGTAGAATATGAGTTTCCAACCAAACAGGTCCTAAGTTTCTAACTCAACGCTGAACTTCAATCCCAATGTAAATGCACATTTTTGCCCCGGACAAATAAAGAGTCTTTCACTGCAATGTTTTTGTCTCATTATTTTCCCTCATTGTCCTTCTTGCTTGCGTCTTTCCATCTCAAAATTAATTGACAATGAATGTGAAATTCTTAATATACCCCCTTAAGATCGTGACTCTTTGGGCTCATTGATCTTGGTCGGACTCTATTTTTTAATCGGATGCTTGTTTGAGCTTTTGGGCTTTGATACCATATTAATATTCATATGGTTCCATCTCAAAACCAATTAACAATGAGAGGACTAGCCCATATTTATTATAAACTATTATTAATAACCTAGAATTAAAAGTAGAACTTGCAAACATAAACAATAAGGGAAGGAAAAGAACCAAAATTCCAAATTAAAGGTTTATGGAAATACAAAGAATAAGCTAAGCTAAAACAGAAATTGAAAGGAAATTTTAAAGCTTAAATCAATGAATGAATTCTCTTGCAAGTTATATTTATAGGCATTGGAGATTGCAACTTCTTGGAGAAATTTTTGGGAATTTAGTAGCTAGCTTGAACAAGTTAATTTGACTTTGACTTGCACACTCATGGAGGGATGACTTGTGCAGGAACAATTCTTCAAAGTCTCGCTTAAACCAAGTTAAAGTGTTGTGTTTTCTTGTTATGGGCAAATGATGCGCCTAGCGCGTCGTTGTGTGCATGCAGGAATTCTGGAAACGATGTGGCTGGTGCATTAGAGCAGATTGCTCTGTTTTTCATTGTAAAATACACATAAATGCATCATTTGTCTTATATTCACATCTGTATGAGTTCCCAAGTCATGCAACATGAATTATCAACATTTTTACACAATTACATGCATAAAACGTATGTTATTAACATCAAAATACCTTAAACACACATGATTGTTACAGTTGTTAGCCTTTAGATCAAGGCTTATTACTCCCACCTCTAAGAGAAGCCCTAAGGAAAGCCCCAGGCAAAGAATAGAAGGATAGGCCTCTTAGCAGATGGAGTGCGGCCACCTTCGTTGAGCATCCCAGAAAAACCCTCGGGGCCCCCAAGCTAGAAGAACGAACCCTCTATTGAAGGAGGGGGACACTGAATCGGAGAGCTAAAAAGGAAATTCTCCTCTAAAGAATCAAGCTTAGCCGCAAAACACAGACTGTAACTGAGGAAGATGCTCCCAAAGTTGGGAGGGGCTGACCCATCCGACTTTAATAACTGGAAATGACGAAGCCTAATTCTAGTTAGAAATGAGAAATGAGAAGTTGAGAAAAAATTTGAGACAACAATAAAAAGGCAAATCATAGAACTTTATTTATTGTTTTGGAGATGGTTACAAAGAAGAAAAAACCCGATAGGCCTACAAAGGGACCCGACCCCACTAATCAGGGCAGCTTGCTGTCCAAGGCTAGCCTAGCAACGGCTGACTCAAGTTCGTGAAACCACTCGTGAAGATTATGATTCGCCTCTTCCAAGCAATAGAGATTCCTTTCTAACTTGACCCTGAATAGGCGTGCGACATTCAAGGTGACTTGAAACCTTTCTAACTTGCACATAATGCAAGCTAACTCCAGCCCATTAGCGATAGATGGCGAGATTACAGGGATAGAAACGATTCAGCCAAAGTCAAGGAAGAATCCACACAATTCGTAAAGAACGAAGGGAAACTAAAACAGACAAGAAAGTAACAGACAGAAAGTAGGAAGTGCGACTTTTTATTAAAGTTATTGCATACAACTACAAAGCTCATTCAAGCAAACGATGACTAACTAAGATACAAGACGAGGGACTAAAAACGAAAAGAAGAAAAGGAGTAAAAGGGAGCTCCCACTGTCAGGTCCGCCAAAGAAAGGGTAAAGGAACTAAAGCCCTTAGTGCTCGTGGAACCCATAGCTAAAGGACATCATTGAGGGTGTTGTTTCTACCCCCAATCTTGACAGTGCTTTAAGAGAAATACCATCAAGAAGTGTTTAACTAGGGGGAGCGTTGCTACCGAGAGTTCGGGAGTCCAGAGCTTTAGACCGAATAATCCCTTTAATTTTCTATATCGTATTTACTATCATCTTATTCAAAAATCTTAAAAACTTCATCCTTTGTTCTTGGTCTTCTGCGTGCCTATTTTTGTCTATCATCCTTGCATGAACGTGTTCAAATATTTGTTGCTTTGTCCAGCATTCAAAGTTATCTATTTTTTTCGAACCACATCATTTGAGAGAAGTTTGCAGAGTCCAAAACCAAGACCCAACTTTCGAAATTCATATCTTTAGTTTCATGACTCAAAATCATGTGAAACCAGTATCATTTGAAAGATGTTTTACTTAACGTTTCAGCAAGACAAAAATCAATAAATCTCATCCAATCAATCAATTTACTACGCATTGTTTTCTAAAAAATCTTGCAGCATTTGAGAGTTCACTCTGTTAACTTCGATTATTCGTATCTTACTGACCTGTGCTTTGATTTTAGTCAAATCAGATATCATTTTGAAGGTCCTAGAAAAATCTTACTAGGAATTTAAAGATTACAACCATCTGAGGTCTGGAGCAGAAGTTACCACTATAGAAAAAAGAAGTGTCCAATAGAAAACGAAACTTTCGTTATTTTGAACTGGATAGATTTGAGAAATCTTTTTGACAAGCACATCTTCCCGGAGACCTCAAAAAAAGAGGATAGTCGCCACACCCCCTATTCCAAACCGAGAGAGAACTTTGTAGCCACATATTTTTCTTTTCGAGTGCAGCCCCTCAAAATGAACCCCAAAACCTCCAAGCAGCCCACGTAGGTATTGTACACTCAATGTACTTTGAGTTGCCACAAGTTTGATCCCAATTTGAGCTATGTACACCACACACCCTTACCCTTAAAATACCCCTTTCCGCAAGCTTCATTGTTTTGTTGGTAAAATTTTTGTGTGTTTGAACAATAGTTGGGTTTGTATCTTTTTAAAGTTAATTTTTGCTCTCTCTTACTTTTTTACTTATCTTTTTTTGTTTGTTTGCTTGACTTCAAGTCGCATATTGTTGTTATTCTTTACCTGAAAAGCATTACGTTTGAAGGCAGTCTTGTTTCTAGTTTTCTTTCGTTGATTGATTGCCACCAATATCATTAGGTTCAAGCATTTTGTTAATTTGTATCATTGGTGTCATTGGGTATCGATTACCTTATTTAGTTGCTTGCTTACTCAAGGTCGATTCGCCATAAGCAACCAAGTTTGTTGCTCAAGGTAAGTGTCTCTACATCAGATTGTAGTTAAAGAAGCTTTACCCCCAAAAAGCGACAGTTCAAAGAGCGATTCAAGTGACAGAGTGAATTGAGGAATATAATTTCTTGTTTTGCTAACCTTTGTTTGTGTAGCTATGGATAGAAGAGGAAAGTCACAATGATCTCAAGGAGAAGGAGTAAATTCATAATGCGAATATTACAATAACCATGTTTTTAATGTAGCTCCTCAAAGGAAGAAAGATCATTACACTAGTGGCTACCTTGGAAGCTCAACCCCTAAACTTCATAAGTTTCATGGAAGTACCAAGCCACAAGAGTATCTTCATTGAAAGGACCAAGTTGAAGGTATCCTTACAAAATACCATTATTGGAGTGAAAGCATCAAGGTAAATCTCATTATCACTTGTTTTAAAGATTATGCTATAACATGGTGGGATGCTTTGTTAGTAGGAAAAGTAATTGAGATCATCAAATCACCTCATGGAGATAACTCAAGTCAACAATGAGGAGACAATTTGTTCCCAAGCCATTGGAAAAGTTGAAAATCTTGAGGAAAAAGGATAAAAGTGTTGAAGCCTTCTATGAAGAGATGTGCTCATTGCTTGAGGAGTTTAACCTTTATGAAGATGAGGAGACCATCATGCATCGGTTCTACAATGGACTTAATGGAGAAATTGCCAAGGTGATTGCATAGTGAGAAGAAATTTGACATTGTACTAGGTTGAAAGAGATGTTGCACCTTGCCAAAAGAATTGAGAGAAGGCATCAAAGAGAATCTTCAAGGTATATTAATCCTAAACCTATTACTCGTGTAATTCCAACTTTAGGAAAGGTTAGTTGGCCTACTTTAGTTCCAATGGTAGAAAATAAAGAGCATGACATACTTTGTAGAACTACATACGACAAACCTACTACTAGTTATAGAAAAGTATTCCATGATCTTATCTCTATTATTAAGGAAGAAAATAATATGGTTGAAAATGAAAAGCTTTGTGATGCTATGCATATTGATCCAATTCCACTAGATTGCAAAATATTATATGATTTAATGCCTAGTATTAAAAAGGAAGGTAATGTGATTGAAAATGAAAAACCTTGTGAATTAGTGCATGAAATTCTCATTCCAATTTATTACAAGTTGTTGAATGAGACTTTACCTATTGTTGAGGGACAATGTGGTGAAATTGAAGAAGAAATGCTTTGTGAAACCATGCATGAAATTTTTATTGATAGCAAAGCATTGCATGATATTGATGAGAAAGAGAGAATAATGGTAGAAAAAGTGATTCTCTTTGATTCTATGCATTCCTAATCACATAGATAACAAAGTGTCTTTTGATTAAGAGATGATTACTTTTGCACCATTGATGCATAAAAAAATCATTTGTGGATATTTGAGAGTTGAGGGAAATAAAAGAAAAAGAAGAAGAGTTGAGAGAAAAGTATGAAAATAAGTAGGAAAAGAAAGAAAGTGAGGTCCAATCTCGGGTATGTTTGGGAGTGATGGTAGAATTGTCCCGTATCATTTGGTATCAGAGCTGAGACTCTAGATCAGATATATCTTTTCACTTTTTGTATTTGTCTTTACTTTTCTCATTCGAAAAATTCATACCTTGTTTTTGTCTTCTGCGTGCTTATTTGTCTATCATTCTTACATGACTTTTTTGAGATTCAAAATTTACATTAAAATGTTAAAATCTTTGTTATTGTTGTTTAGCATTCAAGCTTTCCAAAAAAAAAAAATCGCTTTAAACCGAGCTCCATAGTCAAAGAACGCCAGATTATGAGAGAAACCTGAAAAGTTGCAAAATTGAAAGTTGAACTTCGAAAATCTATATCTTTTTGCTCAGAATTGCAAATTGAATGAAATCAGTGTCATTTGAAATTTGAGTTAGCTTTCCAGGGATATCAAAAGGCGATAAATTTCATCACGTGATCTGAAAGTTATTGCTATTTTAGTGAGCAACGTTTTCTGAAAAATCTTGCAATATCCGAGAATTCCCAGTGTTATTTTTGATCAATCATATTTTACTGACCTTTTGCTTCATTATAGTTAAATTAAAGGTCTTAAAAAGAGCTTTCCAGGCATACCACGATCAGTGTCATCTGAGGTCTGGAGCAGAAGTTATCGTTATTGGAAGGAGAGGTGTCCAAATAGAAAACTTTCCTTATTTGGATTTGGACAAATTTGAGAAAATATTTTAGCCTATCAAATCCACCCCAAATCAAATAATTTTTGCCAAGTATCTTTTCTTTTTGTTCACTAACATTCTAAAACTATTTGTGAATTAATTTTTCAAGGTAGAAGAACTCTAAAGAAAGAGGACAGCCGTCTGCACCTATCCCTTAGTCGAGACAGCCATGTACCGCAGCCACAAAGTCTATTCTTGAGTGCAGTCTGAACGACTTAGAAAGCTCGTGGTAGCCATGTAGGTATTGTGCACTTACTGCACTTTGAGTTACCTTTGGATTTATCCCAATGTGAGCCTTGAACACCACACACCCTTTACTCCTAAAGTTTTCTCCTTTTAGACTTCTCTTTATCCCTTGCGGGTAAGGGTGTCTTGTGTGCAATGCTCGGATTGGGATGAAACTGAAGACAACTAAAAGCATAGTGAGTGTACAATATCTACGTTGGCTTCCATGAGGTTTCGAGATGGTTTAGAGTGGCTACACTCAAAAATAAATTCTATGGCTGCAAAAAAAGGCTAGCTCGGCTCAGGGCAAAGAGTGGGGCAGTTATCCTCCTTCATTAAGGTTCTTCTATTTGGTAAATTAATTCACAAATAACTTTAGAATGATTAGATCTACATAATAAAGATACTTGCCAAAAATTATTTTATTTGGAGTAGATTTGATACGCCAAAAATTTTCCCAAATCTATCCAAATCCTAATAATGAAAGTTTTCTGCTTGGACACTTCTTCTTCTACCATCGATAATTTTTGCTCCAGATATCGAATGATGGCCATCTTAATATTTTTGGAAAGCTCTTTCTAAGGTCTTCAACTTGATATCTGATTTGACTCTAATCAAGTAAAAGGTCAGTAAGATATAAATGATCGAAGTTTACACTAGAATTTCTCAACGTTGCATGATTTTCCAAAAATAGTGCTCACAAAAATAGTAATAACTTTTGGACAACTAGATAAAATTTATCGATTTTTATCTCCCTGGAAAGCCAACTCAAACATCTTTCAAATGACACTAGTTTCACTTTATTTGAAGTTTGGCGCAAAAAGATATTGATTTTCGAAGTTGGGCGTTGGTTTTGCTTTCTGCAGGTTTCTCACAAAATCTGGTGTTCAAAGAAAAATTGATAACTTTAGGTATGTGGCTCTGTTTAAAGTGAAACTATTTTTGTTGGAAAGCTTTTTGAATGCTGAAAAAACACAGTAGATATTTGAATACTTTAAAATAATTTTTGAAATTAATAACTCTCATACAAGAATGATAGAAAAATAGGCACGTTGAAGACAAAATAAATGATGAAATTATTGGGATTTTTCGAATGAGAAGACAGTAAAGACAAAG
>NW_019104843.1:50991-61447 GCF_001995035.1 Momordica charantia | reverse complement strand
TTCAACTTCAAAGATCATCAATTCAACTTTTAGGTAGGTCCCCAGAGTGAGGTGTCCCCTAATGTCAACTTAAATGCCTCATCCTAGATAGGACCTTCCTAAGATAGAGTTCCCTTATAATCAATTTTTAGTCAATTATCTACATATCTTATTACGACAATGGTTCTTTACTTTGTACAAATAGTTTTATTTAAAAGTGTCTCACTTGATCTTACCTTGACTTAAAAAATGAAGCAAGTATTTGATATGGTGGGTAGGCTAGAACCATTGAATTACTCTCATCTTAATTTTTTTTAAATAATAGAAAACTTTTGCCTCAAGAATTTGAGAAATTTTACAATATCATGTCCGTCGTAAGAACTACATGACTTGATTTAAAATCCCTTTTTAAAATAAATTTTTAAAAGGTTTTGTGCGCTTAAAGGGAGCTAAAACTCCACGAACACCGATTATTGAATATTTTTTTAACACTTGCACAGGAGCCAAAACTTCACGAAAACGCACTACTCAGCCCTCAAAATAAAATTATTTTAATTTAAAGAACTTTTTATCAAATATCCATAAAAAAAAGATACAAGGAAAAGTACAAATTTTAATTTGTTATCGATTATTATTATTTTTTTACCAAATCTTATTTTAATTTTTGGGAAAAACAAGTCTTGTTCATATATTTAAACGTTGCAGTTATTTTTAATTTAAACAACTTTTTATCAAATATCCTGCTTTTAAAAAACAAAACAAGAAAAACTACCAAGATTATTATCTATTATTATTTTACCAAATCTTATTTTATATTTAGGAAAAATAAATCTTAACCAAATATTTAAATAAAGGGAAGAATCAAAATCAAAATCAAATCACGAAAAACAATATCTTGAGAGAAAAGCTTTTCTTCTGTATGTGTATGAATCGATATTATTACATTCCAATTCCTTCCCGATACCTCCCAAGGAAAATTCCGAATTGGATCCAAAATATGACGGGTTAGTGTGAGCTTATCCATGCGGTTATGCACTCTTCGAATAGGAATCCATTTTCTGAAAGATTCTGGCTTTCGTGCTTTGGTGGGTCTCCGAGATCCTTTCGATGACCTATATTGTGTTGAAGGGATATCTATATGATCCGATTGATTGCGTCTATTCCTTAGGCCATTTGTTTTTTGGGATGTAGATGCCCGACATCTTCAGATGCCTGTAATCTCATATGTCTGGAATTTCATATAGCCACAAGATTTATTCGTGGGAATATTTTTAATTTATGTAATGTTCAAAAAATGTCCTTACCGGTCATCATATAATTTATATGTTAAATTATATATTATTTGAATTCATATAAAAATTTTACTTTTATTAATTTAATATTATATTTTTATTTCAATTTTAGTTTATGTTTGGTGACTATTGGAAGAGTAAATTAAAATAAACGAAGATTGCACACTAGATTTGAATTAAAAATAAATTAAGATATTATACCATTGACTATTTTTTATTTTATATCTAAAGGTAGCATATAAATAAAATTGTATTTAGACATTTATCAATGAATTAGTGCATACATTTATTTTTAAAATAAAATAAAATAAATGAGAAATAAATATTATTGATTAAAAAATATTATAGAAACAAAAATGATGAGGGACAAAATTGTCAAAAGAAGATGCCCACAACATAAGAATCTTAAAAACCCACGTTACAGGAAGAAGACATCTAAAATTGCTCAAATGCCTCCCGAATAGGCATCCTAGGATGCCCAAGTATCTAAGAATGTCTGGGTATCAAATATTCCTATCAAACAAACGGCCGCCAAATATCTCATTCTTAAACCGGCATTTTCCAAAGTGATTTTAAAAAAAAAAAATCTACACAGGAACTAAAATTATATACAAAAGTAATTAAGCTTCTCATATTCATTAGATCAAATTTTAAAATCTGTAGAGATATGTTTGAAAGAGGAAAACATAATAATAAATTAAAAGTACATCCAAGAATATGTACGGCAAATCAATCCATGGATAAACATGCATATAAAGAGGCATACTCTTGGGACTTTCTCTATCTTTAAAAGATAGGAGACACGTGCAAGTGTACACAGTCACAAATAATACTTGGGAGTGATCCAAAGTCGAATCCTCAGAGACTTGTGCTTTTCAAAACGGTTTTAAAGAAGTGAATGGTTCAAAGATGCAATTGTGGTTTATGAAGAAAATAATGATAAAATGTTGTTGTTTAAGGTTTCAAATAGCAAACAATTTAATAAAACTCAACCTCTCTGCTTCCTACCTTAGTTTTGATGGAAAATATGGAAGGTACACACTTTGGGAAAAATACACCAGCCACTATTCGGCTAAATCTTGGAAATACGAGTTCTACTATTTCACGAACCGCTTTTGGTTGTTGCAGAGGCTAGGGTAACCTACAATCATATTTCTATGTGTGATTACAATCTTAGAAAGTAATTATCAACTCATTTTCATTTATGGGTCAGAGGGTCTATGTTTAGGACTGTGTTTTATGCGCTTATGTCTAAGTCACATCCCATATTGAGTTGGGCTTTAGTGCATAAATCAATTTCCTAGTGGCCAAATAGAAAAAAGACGTAAAGAAATTTTTTTAGAAACCAACCCAAGATTGCGCCAAGCTTGTCAAGTCCCGAGTATGGTCGAAAATCAAATCATTTGACTTAGACATTCATCAGAGAGGTCAATAAATAACTTAGTGCATCATTAAAGGAAATAAAACGCACAAAAACATATAAAAAAATAATTTTCATTGAATTTAAATGAAAAATAGCGGCGTACAAGGAGTTCTAGCTTTAACCCTCTTCTCTTTCGAGCATGAGGGGAGTGTAAACTCCCAACTTTAAAAGAACGGAATAGATGAAGAATGGAAGTACAAACTCGAATTAAAGGCACTACGATAAGTAAAAGAGTGAAAATACAAGAAACAAACAACTAAAACGTAACACTAAAGTTTATGAACGAATTCTCTAGCTAAGAACAGAAGAAGAAGATGAAAACGGGATGAGAATGAATGATTTACCACTAGGGAAGAAGCTTCCTTTTATAGGCTCTCAAGTTGGTTGAACTTCCCACCATTTTAGGTGGAAATGGGTTGAGATTCTCTAAACAAACCCTCATTGACTTAGACTCACAGTTTTGGCTTCATTCAAACATGTTGGATATGACTCCCTTGCCCTTAATTTAGTGAAACGCACGTTTTGGTAATGTTGACTTCCAAAATTGCGCTTGGCGCAGTTTTCTGCAAAACAGATTCTGTGATTTTCTTCGAATTTTGACCGCATTTTTCTCACATTTTTTATAAAGTACCATATATTGCAAATTATTCACAAATGTTCTATGCATGTTCTACTTTAAGAATACGTAAGCCTTTTTAGTTAATAATGATGAGAAATGGTTCATTTTTATGGTCAAACAGGCCTATCGACACACATTACTACAATAAAAAGTCAACCCTAACATATACATACTGTGAGGAACGAAAGGGAAATTAAAATTAGAATTTTGGTGAGTCAGTCAATGAGCAAAGAAAGTGTAGAAGGAGAAAAGAACGTTACAGGAATAAATGAGGTTGCAGACATAAGGACATGGAGGAAAACAATGATGACATGCAAATTAATAACCAGATTAAAAAAGATGGAAGACGAAATGAATTTTAAACATCAGTAGGCAGTAACAAATGAAGCAGGAAGCGATAAACAAATAGAGAACTAACATAAATGTGTATCATTGAAGAAAATAAATACCTTTCTAACGCAAAAAAAACCTATTGGCCACCACTGAAGAACCAAAATATACTTTTCCTTCATACTGAAGACAATTAGGAAACTTGGAGAATTCTCTACTTGTTGAAAGTAAAAATGTGAATAGAATCGGTTAAAATAGCTCTCCCCCCTTTCTGAAGTAATGATGGATCTTTATATAGAAGCCAAAACTTGCTGCTGAAATTTATTCACTTTCCCACTTCCCTTCTTTTTAGTATTGAATGTGGATAAGGGAAAGAAGTTGAGAGAAAAACGATGAAAGTGGAAGCATAAGAGAGGCTAGGAAAAATAACTAAAAATAAAAGATAAAAAAAAGACGGAGAGAGGGAAAGAAAACGATAGAGTTTATGTTACAGGGGAAAAAATGAGGGAAGAAGGGGAGAAAGAAATAGTCAAAAGAAGAGGAAAAATAAAAGATTTAAGAAAGGGAATACGAGAGAAAGAGGGAGGAAGGTAGTTGGAAAAGAGGATTTTAAGCAATATGTTTTAGAGAACTTGGGGAGGTCAGACGAGATAAAATTAGGGGAGATGTTTTATAACCTTTAATTTAATTAACTTTTAATATCAAAATCACAAAACTTATAATTAATTTTGTTTATTTTTTATAACAAATAATAATTACAAAATAAAATTAAAAATGGTCTAGACAGAATACGATATCTACAAAAAATAAGGAAAATCAAAAGAAAATTCATTCCTTATTTGGAGTGGCGTGGACGGCAAGGGCTGCGTGCCGACAAGGGTGACGGGGTGTTGATGAGGCTGGATGTGGCGTTGAGGAGGCATGTGTGCTCGGGAGTGAGCGGCAGGTAGTAGGGATGCATGCGGCGCGAGCGAGGTAGCTAGGCATGCAGGCAGACGACATGGGCGAGCATGGGCGCACGAGGCAACATGGGGGACACACGCGCAGTTACAGGCAACATGGCAGGAGGCGCTTGCGCAGAAGGGTGAGGTGTGTAGGGCTGCGTACGTGCGGGGTTGGTGGGCGCACAGTGTGGGAGAGGGGCGTCTGTTGTGACGCGCTTGGGTAGCCAAAGGCTTGCGGTGGACAAGTTCTTGAGGCTAGGCCATTTGCTTGGCCTTTCTTCGTTCTCCCTCTTCCTCTTGACCCTTGATGGATGCTCTTAGTCCTTCAAAATAGTCAAAATTTGATTGTGGGTCTATTGAAGCTTCCTTCTTTTAGGAGGTCTCTCCTCTAGTTCTTCTTCCTTTTTGATTTAAGTTGATTCGTGGAGTTCTTGGTCAATTATGATCATATCATCAAGCCACTGGAAGCAACAAGCTGCAGAAGTAACAAAGGACTTGATCAAAACAAGAAAGTTGTTGTAGAACCAAATCATGCTTGAGAATGAGAATAAAGAGTTAGACTTTGAAAATAGACAACCCGATAAAAAAGGTAGAGCCATGGGGGAAAGTAAAGTTGCTTAAAAAAAAAAGATGCACGAATTACTAGACTAGATAGTAGTATTGCATCTTTTAAACATCTTGTTTCTAAGCTAAACATAACGATGGATGCACGTGCTAGACAAGTCGTTGAATCTAAAATAATAATTTGAAATTTTGGAATATTGGATTCAGAAATGCCAAGACTATGCAATAAGGATACTATCATTACATAGACAATTAGATATGAAAGTATGAATGACTTCTAAATAAAGAACCTGATTCAGCGATTCTTTAGCAATAAAACCAGAGGTTAATTCATAATTATGAAGACATTGAAGCCCAGATAGGTAGTGTTATGGAAATGATAAGAGTAATGACTATATGAGTCGAGACATTTGCGAAGTAGGGATCCGAGCGTAATAAAAACATTTCACCACTGTAATCGTATGAAGAGGAGGAGTTAGGAGACTTTTTAGTTGTATTGTGTAGGGAATTATCCTATTTCAGTTGTTTCTTTTAGAACATTGATAGATATTTTTGAATATTTTGGATTTAATCCTGTATTTCATTTAATTATCTCCTTTAATAAAGTTTGAAGTCTTGTGTTTTCAAGTATACACAACAAATGGAGCCAACACATTATTTTACTTCATTTCTACTTATGATTGTTTATTAAAAACATAATAATAATTTTTTTTTTATTTTTTATGAAAGAAAATATTTTCCTTACAGAAAAAATGGGTTAATAAAAAACTTGGCAAACTAGTCTGACCACCTCAAAATCGACATTCTTATCGAACAAGATTGCAATCAAGAATCATGGATGAACAAAATAACCAAGATCGAAGACAGGATGTTGAACATTTGAAAGAGCATACGACAAAGATTCTTGACCTACTTACGACAGAGAAAGGCAAGTATGTAGCTGAAGCTATATACACTCTAGTGATGTCATAGAAGACTAGAAGATACCCTTCCTTATCCTTCCAGTTTCACTCCACAAGCAAGATTCATTTCAAATTTGACAGTAACATGCAAGTTGATTCTGAAGCTCATTTGTAAAAGTAATACGACTAAGTGGAACAATGAATGTCAAATTGCATTCGACAAGATGAAATGCTATCTACAAATAATCCTCTAGTGCTTGTTCCGTGACACTAGGTCATCCATTCATTTTGTATATGACAACATGAAATGAGTCCATAAGTTGTGTTTTAGAACAACATGATATCTCAAGCAAGAAAGAACAATCCATTTATTATTTGAGTAATAAATTTAAAGTCGTGAGGCCAATTATTACTTGAAAAGATGTGTTGTGCGCTACCTGGGATAAATAATCGACTTAGACACTAAATGTTATACTACACAACATGCCTCATTTTGAAAATGACATATTCGGAAAGCCATCGTTATAAAAAAGAATTGCCAAATGATAACTTCTGCTTTCAGAATATTATATAGTTTATGTTACATAAAGGGAAATCAAAGGAAGTGATTTTGAAGATTATCTAGCAAATTTGCCTTTAGACGACTATGAGCCAATGAACTTGGATTTTCCTGAGGAAAACATCATGGCAATAGACAAGGGAGAAGAAAAATCATATCCTAAACTTTGGATTATGTTGTTTGATGGAGCCTCAAATGAGCTAGGGCACGGAATTGGTTCGATACTAATTTCCCCATACAAGAAGTTGTTCCTCCTAACACCCAAATTGTACTTTGATTGTACTAACAACATTGTATAGTACCAACCATTCAGTATGGGAATTTGAGCAGCATGTAATATGAATGTTAAAAGCTACAACTATATAAGGATTCGTTACTAGTGATACAATAGCTTAACGACGAATGGGAGATACAAGATCATGAATT
The DNA here is from genome assembly GCF_001995035.1 of Momordica charantia. Next base: position 54,409 of record NW_019104843.1, on the reverse strand, counting down.
GATTCCATATAAAAAGCACATACTCGAGTTATGTTTGGGATTTCATAACAATTACTTTTGATCATATTCCAAGAGAGTAATCAAATTGCTAATGCATTGACAACATTTTCAGCCATATTTATTATTGAGCTAAATGAAGAAGGAGAGCTGATCAAGATTGAAAAGCAAAAAGTTCCAACATATTATCTCTATATTAAAGAAGAAATAGATGGAAAGCCCTGGTATTTCAACATTAAGCGGTACATATGTAATAGAGAATACCCTGAGGTAATTTCAAAAGCAGACTTTAAAGAGGATTAGCTATGAAATTATTTCTAAATGGAGAAGTGTTGTAAGGAAGAAATGATGATATGATTCTCCTAAGATATGTTGATACAAGAGAAGCAAACACTATTATGAAAGAAGTCCACGATTATTTGTGGTATTCATCCTAATGGTCACATGATATCTAGGCAGAGCTTCCGTTCTGAAGGGATGTCAATCCTAGAGCGGAAGCAGTAGAACGCGTTCTTGAATTTCTTTTAAAATTTTAAAGACAAAAAAATATAAAACATGGAAGAATGTTGAATTTTAACTTTGAAAACTCTTATTCATGTAAATTCAATGAGACAACACCACTTGATCTTCCTCGCTAAGTCTCTCAATCGAGAATCCAGATTGTGGGATCCAATTGCAAGGGATAGAGAGAGTAAGAGAGTTGAGAGATTTTTAACGTCCATTTAGGGTTCAACTTACTGTTATATTTATAGACGGAAAATTTTAAGACCATTAGGATATCAGATATCCTTTTGGATATAGGATATTTTTTCCTGAATTTGGGGGAAATCCCAAGACCAAGCCAATGAAGGTAAATATGATTTACTTGTATTGGAAACATATTTAGTGGAGAATGATGACTCCTCTTGGATACTGGATTCAGGAGCCACTAATCACGGTTGTTCTTCATTTCAGGGAATTAGTTCCTGGAGGCAACTTGACGCCGGACATATGACTTTCAAGGTCGGAACGGGAGAGGTCATCTCAGCGGTGCCGGTAGGGGAGCTTAAGTTGTTTACAAACAAGAATATGTATATATTATTAGATAATGTGTACGTAATTCCTAAAATTAAAAGGAACTTAATTTCAATTTCTTGTTTGTTAGAACAGATGTATTCAATTTCATTTCATTTAAATGAAGCGTTTATTTCAAGAAATGGTGTTAATATTTGTTCAGCTTTACTTGAAAACAACTTGTATGTGCTAAGACCAACCATAACTAAAGCAGTTTTAAATACCGAATTGTTTAAAAATGCTAGAACTCAAAATAAAAGGCAAAAAGTTTCTCAAAAGGAAGATACCTATCTTTGGCATAACAGGTTGGTGTTTTTTCTATATATCTTTGTTTTCTTCTTTTATTAGGTTCCTCAAGTTATTTACTGTCTTTTTATAGTGGGTTTATTGGAGTGATTATTTGCTTGGCTACATCTGGCATTTGATTTATATCAGTTCCTTCTCGTCCTAGATATCATTATTGAGCAACCACCTTCCTTTTATTAAAAGTTGAACTAGTATAACTTGAAAACATGGGGCACATAGAGATTGTCTGAAACTCAATAGCCCACACTACTATAATTTTGGGATTTTGTGACGGCAGTGAACAGTAAAATACCGTTCAACATTGTTTAAATACGTCACAAAAGCTTTTTTGGAGGGAAAAAGCGGAGAGTTCCGGATTTTTGGCTTTTCGTGACGCTTTTTTTCCGTCACGAAAAACTTGAGGCGCGTTTTTGGCAGGAAATGACGGAGTGTTCCGATTGTTGTGTTTTCATGATGAATTTTATCCGTCATGATAAGTTGACCAAAACTTATTTTTCGTGACATTCAAAAAACGTTACGAAAAACTTGAGGTGCCTTTTTGGCAGGAAAAGACGGAGTTTTTTGGATTGGCGGCTTTTTCATGACGTGTAGAAAACGTCACGAAATATTATTTTTTGTGACATTTTAGAATCGTCACGATACGATAAGAAGATTTCAGTTTTATTCGTGAAAAAGCATCGATTTACGTGATGTTGTTTATATGTCACTATTAGTTGGAAAACTATATTTTAGTGACGTCTCATAAAACATCACTAAAAGTTGCTTTTCCTGATAAACTCAGTTTTTTCCATGGATTTTTTTTTCATCAATCCAAAAAGATTTAAATAATGCTTACACTTTCAATAGAATGGATTGCAATTTGATATTGCAAATCTTAAGAAAAATAAAATGCAAATTTTTGTTGAAATTTGTAAATTACAAAACTGGAGAAAATAAATAAAGAAATTAACTTATAGACATTTTAAGCTAATTTGTTGGAATTTAAATTAAGAAAACATAAAAGTCTAAAAGCCTAAAATTTATTCGAAATTTTGCACTCAGAATATTATTTAAATATTGAGGGCCAAATAATTGCAATTTTTCTTTTTACTTTGTAATTTTACCTATATATTTAATACTCAAAATTTTCATATATTTTTTTCCTTCCATCGAAAAAGATTTAATGAATCTTGAGAAATGAAATCTTGAAAAAAAAAAAATTTTCTGGAGTATGTAAATTTCAAAACATAGAGAAAAAATAGAGGAAAAAATTAAAATTAACTAAAAAATCTTTTAAAAATTATTTTGTATTCTCTAAAGGGGTAAAGGTTACCCTTTTGTAAAAAATTCTCCTTTACACTAAATCCCTAAATCTCCTTTCACCCTTTGCACGATTTCGACCTCCACGCCGCCAGACCGAACACATCTGGTGGAATCGAGCGCTGCTGTCGAATCAAAGGCCTCCGGTGGTGGAATCGAACGCTTCTGGCTGAATCCAACGTCGATGAGGGTCGAAGCCTTCAAAAAAGCTATGAAATTATTAACTTCCAAAGGTTGCCAAAAAAGATATTAACTTCTTTTTACTAAAAGTGACTCGAAAACCTTCAGAAAATGTTAAAAAACTTTTACTTTTAATTGAAGGTTATTAAAAGTCTCTTAAAAATGCATAAAACCTTTCATGGAACGCTATTAAAAATGTCGAAAATGTATATAATACTATATTATTATTAAAAGAAATATCATTTATTTGACTTTATTAAAAAAAAGGATAAATAACTTAAAGAAATATCCTTACCCCTTTCTCCTTTGCCCTAAATCTCTTTACCTCTTTCTCCATTGTGAAGAATCGCCGCCCCTTCCTCCATTGTGAAGACCACGCCGCCTGATCATCTGCCACTGCAAATGCTGCTGTACGCTGCCGGTGAGGATCGAACACGGCTGTTGAAGATTGATGCCGTTTAACACCGCTAAATCTCATTGAGGGTCGAACACCATCGCAACCGCTTAAGTGTTAAGAGTGCCGGTGAACGCCGTCGCCGCTGGACGCCGGTGAACCCAACTTAATTACCCAATTTTCATTTTT
>NW_019104843.1:13901-31956 GCF_001995035.1 Momordica charantia | reverse complement strand
AACTAGATGTGATTGCTATTTTACTAATTTTACTAAATGTTTTTACCATATTTACAATTGTCCTAAAAATATATTATATTAAATAATAAATTAAAATAAATGAATTGTTTTTATAATGGATGAAATACCACTGTTTATCATGTTAATTGTTAAAGCTTAATTATGGTTGATTCCCTCCACTTCTTTTTCTTCTAATGATGCCAATCTATACTAGGAACTAAATTTTATATTAAAGACAAACTAAAACAAACCTTTCACACATTGAAAATAACACTAAAACATTCGGAGCGGAACAAGATTTTAGATTTCAATTTTGATGCAAATGTGAAAGTCTCCTTTTACGTAAATGCCGATGAAAATATCGATAAAATGTTGATGTCAATGAACATTTTAAAGAAATCATAAAAATTCAAAATTTCAAAAATTCAAAAATAACAAATACTATTGATATTTTGTTGATATTTTTTATGCTCTATTAAATTTTTATAATATAATATAAAAGTCAATTCATATGTCGGTGTCAAACTTATAGATAATGTTTTAAATATCGATGTCGTCAATGGAAATGTTGAGGCCTCAATTTCATGAAAATAACGATAAAATGTCGATGTCAATAGAAGTTCTGGAAATGTTATAAAAATAAAAAAATTGATGATAACTATTTAAATTAACAAATAACTATTTCATCATTTCTAAATAAATTTAGAATAATTGACATTAATATTATGTTTATATTAGTGAGATTTTGTTAATATTTTCTATATTTTGTCGATTTTTTTCTGTAATATTATAGAAATGTCGATTCATCTTTCATGTCGATATCAAACTTATGAATACAAGAAAATCTCGATAAAAATGTGGACATGAACGTAGATATTTCGTGGACGGAGAAATATCAAATATTAGAAGAAAATTTAATAGCACTGTGAAATTGGCAAGAGAGAGAATTGTTTGCAGAGAGGAGAGAGAGGGAATGATGGAAGTTGCAGAATGTAAAGTAGTGGGAAAAATCCAAACTTCAACTGCTATCATTTCACTGTACTCTTCACTGCTCACTGCTCACTGCTCTGTGGCTTTCTAGAATCATTAGTTCTCCTCTCTTTGGTTTACACAGAAACAGTTCTGAGCCACACACATTCAAAACCCTCCATCCCGTGAGACACATTGCCACAAATTCAAAAAATAATTGGCTGGAATTCCATAAAATAACAAAATATATTCACAAAACTTTAATTCCTATTTTGGTATTTCATTATTTAATTTTACTCCGATATTTGTCCGTTTAGTATTTCAAAAAAGTCAAAATATTTTAAAAAATCAACATCATATTACTAGTAGTCTAGTATAGAGATTATGTTAATATCAATAATTTTTAACCTATTTATTTTGTAGAAATCTTCATCGACCTCGACATATTACTCAAATTGAGACATCGACATTTCCATCAACATCAATATTTAAACCAGTTGTTTCTCTTACTTGAAAAGTTTCAACTTAGTCTCCTATATTTTTTCATAATTTTCAAGTCTACCATTTCTATTGGAGAATGTTAAAGTTGTAGATGGAAACTTACTTTGTATCATACTTCGCTAGTAGGTGCAAATTTAGAGGGGAAATTAGACCATCTCAAGAGGAAAATTTTACTTCCTACTCTAGATTTTTAAGAAGTTGGAAAGCACTTTTTAAAGTCGTTTAATCTTTCCCCCTAAATTTCTACCAATTCACTAAATATCATGTGGCATAGATCTATCTATCAAAAAAACTTAGCATTCAATGATGAAAGGAAGATAGTTTTATAATGTTAAAACCTTATAAGGGACTAAATTTAAACCTTTTGAATAATAGAAACTAAATTGAAAAAACACTCCAAGTATATTTATCTAATTTCTATTATAGTATTTAACTTTATATAAGAAACTATTTTAGTTTTTACCATATTGGTCTCGAGTTATTTTTCAATTTGAAAATAACTCAACTATCTTAAGCACCAATAACCTCTCCAAAATTAAATGTGTCATTGTGGATATTGTGTCACGATTTTCAATCACATCTACCTTTTTTTATTAAATTTAAAAGTGGTGATTTGAATCTACGGACGCTTTTAGATGGAATAAGTATACCTTAACCATTCAACTACGGTTAGTTAAGCTTATGATAATAATTATATTTTTTATTATATATATTTAAAGAAAGATGGCATAGTTAACTCCTCTGAATTATGGGATATAATCACTCTGAAATTCTCAATTTGATGAATCACCCCCACAAACTTATAAAAATTGATATAAAAACAATCTACTTTTAAATGTTTTTTCATAACCAAATAACTTACGCTATTTCTATTCAATTTTAGAAAATTGATTTTGACATCAATTTTTTGTTAATTTGTGGGGGGTGATTGATAAAAATTGAAAATTCATTTTCATGATCCTAACAATTCTACAGCTCAAGGATTAATTTTACTATAAAAATAATTAAGGGTTAATTATGAAATTTTGCTTTAAATATATAGTAAAAATATTTATAAACACAAAGTGCAGTGGTAAAACATTATTGCTATCTCTTATATCATATGTTTTGTAATATTCTAAAAATACTAGCAATAGTTTATTATTAATATATAACTATATAATTATCTGATTATTTAAAAAATTATTATTTAAATTTTAAAATAATCAATGCAGAAAAAAAAAGTATGCAAGTCTTGATTTTAAACTAATAAATACCACAATACTAAAAAATAAGTTTCAAAATAAATTTAAAAAATAAAATAAATTGAGAAAAAAAAGGGTCCGGACATTCAATGTTGAGAATGGGTTGATTTATCTGTCAGACTGTCACTGTCAGGTAGCCTTTATGGACTAACAATATATTATTTAAATTAATAAACAATAGAAATATTTATTTTATCATGAAATTTTTTTATAATATATTTAATACTTTTTTAGGCTTTAATCATTTGTTCGTTTATCAAATTTAAAATATTCTTTGTAATTCTCTGCAATTTTTAAATCTATTTTAGTCCTCATTATATAGAAAAACTATTTTACTTGTGCCATTTAATTTCCATTAATTATTTTAATAAAACAAAATTTATTTTATCTAACTTATTTACATATAGCTACAAAATAATTATCTATAGATACATCAATTATTTAAGAACTTAATAGGCCAACACCAAGTTTCTATTAAATAATTGATTGAAAAAATAACCATCAAGATTAAAATGAATTTTTAACACTTAAGAATTCAAAATACAGGCTCAACCTGAGCTAGTTAAACTAGTTAAAATATATTTTTTCGATTAAAATGTTGTGAATTCAAATCAACATCTCTAATTTTGGAACGAAATTTGTCTTTGATTTCATATATATTTGTGAATGTTTCCTCTCCAAGATTAAAATTGCTTTTTAATACTTAATAATTCAATTAGTTAAGTTAAAGACATATATTTCCGACTAAAAAGTCGTGAATTTAATCATCACGTTCCAAATGGAACGAATTTGTCTTATTTTCATACATGTGAATGTTCCCTCTCCATAGTGCAGGGTTGGCTAGCTAGAGTTGTCAGCTTAGTTAATGTTTGGCAGATGGAATAGTAGTTGTACTATGTTCATACATAATTTTGTGTGCTTCCAACCAACCAAAATAAAAGATTGAGTTCAAATTTCAAATTCGTTTGGATCTATATTTTTCGTTTCAATACTAATAAAATTTTAATATTCATCATATTATTTAAATGTTGCTGTGAATGATTCAACACAATATGACACAAGAAAATATGTTAGGAGGTGGGGTGTGGGGGAGGAAATTGTCATTGCACCTTAACTTCTTCTTTTCAGAAGTTTTTTTATGAACTAGTTTTTCTTGCTCTTTTCTAACAAAATGGGGAAGGTAAATTACTTTTTTGTCCATTCCTTCTCACCTTTCTTTCTTTAACCTATCTCTGGAAATGTGAAACAACATAAATGACATTACATACAATTAGGGAAAACAAACAAAAAAAGGTATAAAAAATATCGAAGAAAACAAAGAGGGGTTGCTCTTATTACCGGTGAGTTCACTTCCCGTACTTCAAAACTCCTACATTGAGCTCGAGGTCATTCGACCAAAAGAAGATGACTGGAAAAAACTTGAGGAAAATAAAGAGAAACAATTAACTATTGAATATGATATTTATTCATTTAAATACAAATTTATACGGATTCTGGCTAAAATTTTCTAAGAAATTCATACATTCCATTTCCGATTTGTGGTTATATATATATATATATTTTTGTTCATTTCAAGTTGTCCAATACAAAATAAAAATTGATAAATCCGGATTCGTAACCAACCTCACTCTAAAAGATTTAGATTTGGCTTAATTTTGTAAGTTGCAATAAAATTAAAGCTTATTCTCTTTCAATTTTTTCTCCATCTTTCCTCTGTGAATTTGGATCTAAAAGTGAAAAGAGTTTAGAGGTTGTGATTTTTTAGTTCCAAAAAAGAAGTTTTTATTTTTTTGAGAGACACCTTAAAGAAAGAAAGATTAGAAGGGATGGATAAAAAAAAAGGTAATTTGAAATCCACCTAGAAAAAACTAGTTTTAGAAAAATGACCCAGACTTCTAAAAAAAATTTGGGTATAAAAATGACAGTTTCCTTGTGGTGAGGGGTGATGCGATCATATTTGGCTAAGAGATCAAAGAGTCAACCTATATCAACAAAGAGAGAGATAAGAGGAGAGACCCCTAGAAACAGGAAGCTCCATTGGACACATGAACATATCTTGACAATTTTGAAGAGCGAAGAGGATCCAACAGAGTCAAGAGGAAGATGGAGTTTCAAGATGGACCAACAAAATGGGCGTGCCTTAAGGACATGACCACCGCATGCCCATGGTCTCCCAAACACGCCCCAAAACTGCACACTATCCTCACAGCATGACGCCCCGTGTCACAATCGCGCCTTATTGGCGACTGTGCGGCCCTTGCTTCCACCCACAAGCAAGTCAGCAATTAGAAATCGGATAGGGCAACGGCTATATGTCGAACCTCCACCCTTATTCTTGGAAAACGGTTTTGGAAAACGAGGTTATAAGAGAAAAATATTTTGGAAAACATTTGAAAACATTTTGCAAAGCTTGTTGTATAACTTGAATGCAAGAGAATAGATAGTGGCAAGACACATAAAAATATAACTCATTGTGGGAAGGTGACTAGGTGTACCCCTATAGTACATTTTAGACCATCTTGCCTTTGGCATGTGTGAACATACAAAGTGGCGAGGAGTCACTCACCACCAAAAGTACAAGGAAAAGTAAACAACATGCAAAACTAAATATATGACATAAAAGTATGTGAAAATGGTTGTTATAGGCATGCGGCCACAAGCAATAGGTCCTGGACGAGCATGACCATGAGATTCTTTTCCACTTAAATGGTTGACGTCCTTATCAATCGTCGTTGCTCAAACTCGTCGATCTTTGCTGCAACTGTCTTCAGGTTTTCAACACACTCTCAACTGAACTCTTCATCTGGGAGCCCTCTCCACTTGACTAGGAACTCTTGCACGTCTCTTCGTGGTCGCCCAACTCGTCATGTTCTATCAGCTAGAATTGTCTCAACTCCTTTGTCGATCTTGTTTGTTAACATGACCGCTGGACGAGTTATCTCATTTCATGTAGGGTTAATGATGTCTAGATTATAAGGCTCCAAGTTACTCACATGAATCCCTAGATGTATCTTCATCCACGAGTGTAGTTGCACCTTGTAAGATGTCTTGCCCGCTTTCTGAAGAACATCAGCTAGCCCGTCGTATTTCCACACAAGACGTTGGTCTTTATTCTCCCGTAAGCGAAGTTGTTTAGGTCTCAACTTTATAAGAACTTTGTCTCTTGCTTGGAACTCTAAAGGTTTGCGCTTCTTGTCTACCACCCATTCTTTCATGTGTTTAGACACCATCTCGAGGTGTGCTCGAGCCACTTCGGTGGATTGCCATTCTTTAGTAAAGTTGTAAGCTTGAGGACTCTTCCTCACATAGGGGTGATTGATAACATGTGGCAAAACAGGTTGTCGCCCACATACGATTTAGAAAGAGGTTCTCCCGATGGTGGTACTCTTCTGACAATTGAAGCAGAACTGAGCCATGTCAAGCATCTGGATCCAGCTCTTTTGTCGTGCGTCGATAAAGTGGGGGAGGTATTCTTCCAGCATACTTTGAAGCGCTCTGTCGGATCTGTTTGTGGGTGATAGCTTGAGGATATGTCAAGTTGGAGCCTAGTAAGTAAAAAGTTTGGTCTAGAACGTCCCAGTGAATGGTCAGTCTCTATCACTCACAATACTTTCGATGACTCCCCGTAGTTTCACAATGTTTTTGAAAAATATTTGTGCGGTCATTTCGGCAGAACATATATTTAAAGTTGGGGTGAAGGTTGCATACTTAGAGAATCGGTCAACTATCACAATAATCGCTTCCGTCTCTTTGACTTTTGGTAGGTGGGTGATGAAGTCAAGAGACACACTCTCCCAAGGTCTTGATGGTACCGACAGGAGCTCCAGCAAGCCTGCAATCTTGATTCTCTCTACGTTGTCCTATTGGCAGATGAGACACGTTTTAGTGTATTGCATCACGTCGTCTCTCAAGTTTGGCTAATAGTAGTCTTTCTTTAGCAAGTCATAGGTTCTTTGCCACCTAGCGTGTCGTGCCTGCATCATGTCATAACACTCTCCCATTAAGAGCTTCCTTAAGTTCTTAGGACGGGGAACGAACAAGTGGTTGCCTTTGGTGAAGAGAAGGTCATTCTCGAGCAAAAACTGACGAGTCTTCCCATCGTTGGCCAATTGAATTATCACTTGAGCAGCTAGATCATTCTATAAATTCTCGTTGATGGCTTCGCGTATGGATCCTGTCAACCTACTTGCTTTCGAATGAGCTAACATGCACAGAGCCGCATGTTTGCTTTCCCTAGTAAGGGCATCTGTGGCTTGATTTGCTTGACCAGTCTTACATTAAAATTGAAAATCAAATTCGGTGAGGTACTTCTGCCACCTAGATTGCTTTGACGATAATTTCACTTGGTTGAATTAGTGGCAAATTGAGCTTTTGTTGCCGAAAACTATCGAAGGGAGGTTACACCAAAAACTGTAATCGAAGGTGGGAAAATGAAAAGCAAAGATGGGAACTATAAGAAATTTGATGGGAATCGAAATATAAATCGAGAGAAATGGAAACGAAAGGTGGAAATAGTAAGAACGTTAAAGGAAATCGAAATGCAATGATGGAAATTATAAGAAACTTGAAAGAAATGAATAATGAAGGTCGGAAATTCTCGAAATCAAGCTCAAAAGTGAAGGGGGAGGAGGCAAAGCAGTGGAAATTAGAGGAAAATCATAGGGAAATCGAAATGTCGAGTTTTCTAGGCCTTCAATTTTAAAAGATTTTTGGGCTCCCGCATTTTGAGCTTCTTTTTAGGTTTTTGGTTTTTGTGTTTGGGTTTGGGCTTGCAGGATAAAATTTTCATTTTGGAAATAATCTCAAATGACTAAATTTAGTAATATAATTTCGCAAATGTCATTTTTTTTAATTTCACAGATCTAGATTTCAATATTTGAGTTTCATTTTTTTTTTCAATATTGCACTTAATTAATTCCATATTTTAACATTTATTCTATAACTTTTAGCTATTTATTTATAAATTGGTAGATATTGCAGGGATGGAATATGTTTTTAAAATATTGAATTTATGGCTATGAATATACCTTATTTTTTTATTATATTTTGTAAATAATTTTTTGTCATTCCATTTCTTTCCATTTCAGTGTATATAATCAACCAAAATTTAATTTTTCAATCACTATTGTGGGTTCCAGAATCGAACTCACAATTTTGCGTGTGAGATTTCAAAGTTTTACGTATTTTGATTCTCATATTTAAATTTTCATTAATCCCAAGATTGTCCTCAATTATTATTGTTTTACTTGATTAAATTTATTTTTTTACTTAAATGATAAGATTTGATTTTTATAACTTTTTTCATATTTGGATTTCAAATTTCTTTCACTCGATCCAAGTTAAAAAATCTCATATTTTTCTCATATCACAATTAATACAAAATCCTTCATTTGTAGTCCAGATTTAAAAAATCCCTCTCACCGAATTTGTTTCTTTTTTGTCCTGACTTACTTTTCAAACCTTTTTTTTTGTTTCTTTGTAATAGTATGATATACTCATCTAATTGGTTATATAATATATGCTTTTTATTATTATATACTATTACGTTATAGAATATATTCCAACTACCATTATACAATATATTTTTATCCCATAATTTACAGTATATAAACATATACTACTTTAAAAAATTATATAATATATGGCTTTTAGTGGTATACACTCAAATATTTAGGTTATATAATATATAACTTTTGGTGGTATAAACTCAAATATTATATTATATAATATAATACATATTGTGTTATATATCCAAAATCTAATCAAACTCCCTAACACGATTTTAAGTTTTCAAATTAGAGAATTTTGGGATTTAGCAATTTCAAAACAAAAATTAGGAATTTTATAAAACATAGCCACACGATTTTAGGGATTTCAAGGCAAAAATTAGGAAACCGCCCAAATTTCTAAACTTATTCTATATTTGATTTGATTTTTTATCTTTATTTAATATATATTTAGAAAGGACCTATGAGTAATTTTTCTAATAAATTCTGCCTATAATAGGTCAATCTTTAGACAATAATGTAAATTGTTAAAAAGTTAAGGTCATTACGTAATTTGAATCCTAAAATATGCTAGTTGTGTACTAATCCCTTTGAACTTGACCCAAATATTCGAACTTGAGACTTCTAAGTTGATATAACCAAAAGACCCCCAAGTCCTTGCCAACGAGACAGTCTGTTGGGGTCGATCAATTATGAGACTATTGATATCAACAATGATATGATATATAAGTAATCAAAGCAAATCCGATGAAAATATATTTGAAATCCACAAAGCAAAATGAGATTCAGATGATATTTTATCAAAAGAGATCAAAAGATCAAGTTTACAATTTTTGGTGGGTGGTAAATTTATTCTCAGATGCTGAACAGAATAAAAGGTTTGGAAAGATGACATTCAAAATTATAAGTTTTTACAAAGCGACCAAACAGTTTCAAATATCTTCCCATTGCTGGCACCAGAAAATAGCTAAACTTGACATGTCAGCAATTCGCAGCTTCCTGTCAGATTTACGCGAAACAATCAACAATAACTCAACATGATAGCCAAGTAAATCACCAAATTGTTAAATTTTAATTTGGCAGCCAGAATTTCTGGAAGTCCACATCAATGCAAAAATATATCGCTTTCTGTTGAGATGGTTGTATTTTTTTACACTTCTAACTCTAAAAAGTTTCAATTTCATTGGTAGTTTTTCGATTTTAATTCAAATGAATCCCTACTTTTAACATTGTTGCTTAAATGTTGGCGTGACCTGCTAATTGAACTAACCAGCTAATGATTTGACATCATGTAGCACAAAAAGGCAGGCTAGCTAGACAAAATAAAGAAAGACATGCTGAAAATTCAATTGAGTTGGTAGGTGGAATATAGTAACAGAATTGGCTGGTCTTTACCCACTATTTTGTGTCATCATCATTACTTGATTAACTAATCAACATTCTACCTCAACGTTCAACATTAAACGTTAAGTCATGGCAAAAATAGAGACCTGTTGGACCAGGGGCGGGCGCAGGCTCTCTTGGATATATTGGAGCAAAGCTCCAATTCCCAAGTATAAAAGAAATATATATAGAGAGAGAGACTTGTTAAGATCAAAATTGAATTCCTAAACGGAACTTTTGAGTGAAGGATGGACTGAATAGACCCGTCAAAGTCCAAAGACTATAATTTTCAGTGTGCAATCAAGTTGTTAGATCAACTCCCATGTACTTGATATTGCCAAACGATCAAAAGGAATAGGAATTGAAACACGACTGAACCTTAAAAATAAAACTTAGTTCCCAGTTTTTCTGCCCCTTTTTCCTCACGTACGCCTAATTGATAAGAGGTTTAACAATAACCCGGGCCCAAGAGACACTTTGTCCTCAAGTTGGAAAGGACGGCAAATGTAGCACTGTAATTGATATTATGGCTTCGAGGCAAAAACGTGACATTTCATTTAAAAGACCCATATAATGTTTAGGAAGTTCACAAGGAGAAAGACGACAGATTGAATTCCATGGAACTACAGTGTTATATGTCAACCAAGATGACAAAAAGACGTAGACCAGTCAAAAAATTACATTATCTATTCTTACCAACTACAAATTTCACTCTATTCAACACAGTCTAGAATTTCAATTTATGATATTAAGAATTCTTGTATTGAGCTCAAATTGCTAAACCCATGGAACTCCAAGAAGGATAAGTATACGAACCAGAAATTATATCTTCTCCTCATAAAACTCCACGTGTTTAATTTTCCCAATGGTTCCTATCTATCCAAATAAATTTTCCTAAAGGCAAAAACTAGGTTCATAAACCTCATCAACTTATAGAATTTAGAATTCGAATTGGAGTAATTTCTTCCGGGTAATGAAAGTTCCCATCCAAAAAGGATGGCAAGAAAAACTCCAGATTCAAGATGTTAGATGTATAGTCATCATCTTTTTTTTGGACCAGAAAGAGGTGAATGTAAAATTCCATCACAATTAATAAAACCATTTTGATGAGGAAAAAGAATCTCTCCCCCTGCCTTATTTCCATATTTATGACTAAACATTCTTTAGTTCCACCACTCAACCACCTGCTAACAAAAAGCATAGTTTCATTCCAAATACTCGGGAAAACCAATATTATTTCATAATCATGACAAATTAAATGTTTCCCACTCTCCAAGGTTTTCAACAGAGAGATTCAATCATAAAATTTTACAAAAAAAGCATCCCATTAAACATCTCAAGTGGGAGGTGGAAGGTCAAATAATGAAGCAAAGAGAATTGATCATCGGCATTGAAATGATCGCACCTCTTCATACAAAGTTCTAATATGTGAACCTCAGATAGAGCTCATTACTACAAGAACCTCAGCTGAGGACCCCACCAGAGAAAATTACTTCATAAAATTGCTTGCCTCAGGACTCTTGAATTGCTTGTTTAGAAATGCACATTACCCAACAGCCTAATTCAATTTTTTTTTTTATTTCATCAGAAAACTTGCTTTCATTGGAATCAAATGAAAGAATACATAAGGGCGTACAATAAACCAGCCCAGCAAAGGGATCCACTCATATCCACGCTAACTAAACCGGTCTGCCCAAGATCCATACCAGCTATCTGCCTCCCCACTTTGGCTCTTTTAATTGAAATAGGCAGCCAATTGCGTCTTTAGGTCCAGAAGCGTCTACATTTACAAAACCTACATCCTTGATAGAAATAAGTAACAACCTGTTGAAGCTTTTGCTCCTTTACTTTTCCTACCTAGAACTAGCAAGCCATTAGTGTCCACCATCTTATTTAAAATTCTCAGGAAGCTAGGACATTGTGGTGATCCAGTGATAGTTGTGTCTTGGGATGTGGGAGGTTTGGGGGCAGGTATTAAAAAATGATACAAAAAAATGTGGTACAAACTTCCTATGAAAGTTCACACTTACATAGGAAGAAAAATTGAACTTATTTGAGATCTAACAATTTATAACTTAAAACCAACAAAAACAACATTAATGGTAAATGTTGAAATGGAGACTTTAACACTTAAAACTGAATACCCAAATCTAACAATAAAGTAAAAAACTTAAAAAACAAAAGACTGAAATTTAATTAAGAAAATCCTCAAATCCCAACGGACCCGGGATAGGTTCACAGAAAGACAATAACTTTAAGATTAATGAAAGAGCTTTCTTTACCTAAGCCAAAAAAGAGGGTATTGTCTTTGAATTGGAGATGCGACAGGCAAGATATCTCCCTCCACTCATAGAATCCCTCAATACACCTATTCTCCACTCCAATAGAAACCAATTAAATAAAAATGCCTACAACTAGAATGAAGAGGGAAGGGGAAAGGGTTGCCTTGCCTCAGACCCCTAGCTGCGAGAACTTTACCCCTAGATCTCCCACTGATAAGGAAAGGGAAATTTACATTCCTAGTACAATTCCAAGCCCTCCACTCAAAGTCGAGCCAAAGCCTTTCATAGGACCTTATCCAAGAAATCCCAATCTAGTGATCATAGGCTTTCTCAAAACCAATTTTGAAAATAACACGTTCCTTCTTCCTCTTATCCTCAACGGCCTCATTGGCGATAAGCACCTAATAAAAAGTTCTTAAAGGCCCCTTGATATCAGAGATGGTGTAGGAAGGACCTTTCTTAATCGATCGACTATAGTGTTTGCTATGATCTTGTATAAGCTCATGACTAGACTTCTCGGCCTAAAGTCCTTAACCCTATTAGCATTGTCTTTTTTCAAGATAAGCTGATTGTATATCTCTTTCATAGATGCATCAATCACCCCTATAAAACTCCGAAAAACTTCCCAAAGATCCTATTTAGTCCTTTCCATGGTAAAACCATATGGGCCAGGGATTTATTTCTATTAAACCAGAACACCACTCTTCTTATCTTATCTCTTCCAACAAAGAGGGAGCTTCTAAACCTTACCTCTCACTCACTGAAATTGGGTTCCAATCTAAGCCTTCAAAAAATGTCTATGTAAAGGAGGCAAGACGTAATGGGAAGAGAAGAACGAGACTACGTCACTCTGATATCTTTGCAATTCAAATCAGGAAAAAAAAAAAGAATGAAAGAAAATATAACTTAGTAAAAAAAGCCAATTTGAGCATGCTTCCAACTCTCCCCACTCTACTGGACACTCACTCTAGAATAGAAATCGTTTGCCTCTCTCACCAACAAATCCTTCTATTTACTTAACAGGAATCTGCCCTACTATACGCAAAAACAAGAAACACAACCTAGCTCACTAAGACATGATCTAAAAGACTAAAACTGAACTATGAAAACACGAATTGAAACACGATTGAACCCTAAAAATAGGAACTTAGTCCCCACTTTCTCTGCCCCTTTTTCTCACGTAGGCCTAATCGATAGGAGGTCTAACATCAACCCCCCGTGCCCAAAAGACACCTTGTCCCCAAGGTGAAACTGTGAAAGTAAGGAAATATTGTCCTTAAGCTGCATAATGCAAAAATTCGAGTCTGGTTTTTAGCCCCGTGATAAGTGGTACCAATTGTCACAAGGCAGCCTACAAAGTCAACTTTTTCGCGCTATGCAACCTAAGGTCTCTACCTTAGTCAACCTCTAGGAAGCACGGGCACAAATACATCCGGACGCGTGTCCAATATGCAAAAAACCGTGTCCTTTTTTAAATAAAAAAATGTACACGTGACAGACACGCCTTGGACATGACCATCTAAAACACCAAATGGAAACAAGCTCATTTGAAAAGACACGCCCTCCCACTGCTTGCCTTTGCTCACGAAGAACTAAGAAGAGTTGAGACGAGAAGAAGAATGGGAAAGAAAAGGAAGAAAACTCAAGAGGAAGAAGATTTTGGAAGAAAAAGTAGGGAGAAGAAGAAGAGTGGAGGAGAAGAAAAGATAGAAGAGAAGGAAGTATAAAAATAAAATCTGAATCAGAAAAAGAAGAATAAAGGAAGAAGAAGAGTCCAGGAGCCTTTATGGCTTCTTTCATGAAATGCCATATGGCAACATACCTCCTCATAAGACAATTTTTTCCCGATAACTGGGAGTCCGAGTTTTGCTACCCTATACCCAAGGACACCTACACCCACTCATAAGACAGTTTCTAGAGTCATTAAAGTAATCTCTAGTTGCATGAAACTGCAAATGGCAGTACTCTTCTTCCCATAAATCTTCCCATAAATACAAGTGATTAAATCATGTGTTTAATGGTTAATATTTAATCAAACCACACTTTATACTATATTAAAAAATATCTATCTTTTTATATCTACTTCTTCTAAATTAAATAAGTTATTTTTTAAAAATGTTAAATAGTTTTGTAATATTTTTATGCTTTTTGGATGGAGTATTTATTTTTTCTTTTATATTTGTCATAATATTATTTGTATGGTTAATTTAATTTAGAAATATTATTATGTTATATATACACATATATTACTTTAAATAATAATAATAATGCGTCCCGACGTGTCCGTGTTCTACATTTTTAGAAATTACCGTGTTGCCGTGTCCATGTTTCTTAGGTCAGCCTTCACTCTGCTACCCAAGTTAGGACACTCAAGAGAAGAACACAATGTACAAAACAGGCACAACACAAGGACACACAATGTATGGGGAACACCCCCAATTACCCTACCTACCTTCAATACGTTACAAGAAAGAATACAAAATCATGTCGAGAAGGGGTGGGATGCTTGCACATTCTGAGCTATCCCTTTTATGAGACTCTCAGACATCAAAGCCACTACCCCCACTAAGGTAGTGCATCCTTTTGAAGTGCCCACTACCTCACTAACAGGTAGTTACAAAATCGCCCCCTAGGTTGGTTATCTAGCCACCCACTACTTGGATAACCTCCACTTTGGAGATCATTGATGGTTGTGGAAGACTCCAAAGTGTTTTAGAGTGGCCGGCCATGAGGGGAGAAATTCATGGATAATGGGTGATTATTCAAGTAGTGGGAAGTTACCATAACTACCTTACTGGGTGGTTATCACTTGTATCACTTGAATATCGCCAACCAACTGGAAATGGAGTAGTAGAGTCGTGGCTCCTTCATTCTCACCAAGCTCCAAGTAGTGGGAAGTTACATGGAAGGTTTCCTTCCTCCATAAAAGGGAGAGCTTGTGGATTGTGTAAGTGTCCCGTCCAAGTCCAGCCCCTTTCAGACCCAATCTCTCCTCCCTGACGTTGGAGGATTAACCACCTTTCACTTCCAAGCCATCCAAGTTTTTCAATCTGTCCAGAATTTACGCCTTCAATCTCACATCCCAAAAACAGAATAAGTCAAAAAATTTAAAGACTTGAGCTTCCTCATAAAATTGTAACCTTTCAATTTCCAAATAACCTCTTAACACCACCACAATGGAAAGGAGAATTTAGAAATTAAAAAACAGAGTGAGGGAGCCACGTATTTCATTGATGAAATGAAATTACAAAAAAGGGGGAAGAGGGAGTTACAAAAAGCTTCTCCAATTGGATAAAAGATAAGAAAGACTAGAAGATGAAATAGAGGAGAGCATTTACACTATGATATAACTAAAAAGACAATCATTAAAAATAAAAAAATAATAATAAAAAAACAAAACAAAACAAAACTAAACTAAACTATCAAAAGTACACTTCTTGTCTTTGAATATTATGTAATTCCTTTCTTATCAAGTGGTCCAAAAGAAAGTCCAAACGAAATTCATCTCTCCTTTTTCAAGGGGTGTCCCACCGATGTGAAATGAAGAAGGGCTTTGGGAATTTCTGGGAGAACAGTGAACCAACCAGGCAAACAGGCCAAGGAACGGAGGTGATCGTAGGATCCAAAGCTTGTCTAGCATGGGAGAAAGTATCTAGCCATCCCTTAGAGAACAAAAATCTATCAATTCTAGAATGCACCACAAAACCAAGTAAACCTACCATTAACTAAGGGAGGGTCCACAAGATTATAGTTCTCAGTCAAACTATTGAAGCTCCTCATGAACTTCAAAACTCTACAACATTTCGACTTCTTAGATGAGAACCTAGTCACATTAAAACCTAGTCACACCAGCAATCCCGATAAAACACAAATAGACGGGCCTAACTCCACCATAACTCTCTCCTAAATTTAGGAGTTGGTGGGTCATAGACTCCCGACACCCAACCCACCCTCACTCTAACACAATTTTTTTATTTCCAAGGTGTCTTTGTTGCAAGGAGACAAATTTTAGATTAGGTGCTTATTTCTAATGAGGCAATTGAGGATTATAGAATGAGGAAGCAGGAAGAAGGGCTTATGATCATGTTGATTTGGAAATAAGGTTTTTGGAAGAAGGGCTTTGGCTTATGGAGAGCTGGGATTGGGAGTGGTATCAAGAACGTGGACTTCTCCATCCTTATTAATGGTACACCAAAGGGGTAAGACTCTGACTTCTAGGGGCCTTAGGCAAGGTGATCCTAGCAAATTGGTCTCTAGTGGAGTGGAGAAGGGGTGTGTGGAGGGTTTCCATGTGGGGAGGAAGAGAACTCACTTTTCGCACCTTCAATTTGCAAATGATATTCTTTAGCTCAGGTGAGGAAAGTTATTTTATTATTCTGAACCATTTGTTTCCTTTTTTTTAACCTATCTTGAGCCTTAAGATTAATAGAGAAAAGAGCTCAATCATCGATGTTAATTGTGAATCTTCCAAGGTGAGCACTTGGGCTTCTTTGGTGAATTGTAAGGTGCCTCTTACCTAGGCTTCCTCTGGATCTGAAGGGCGTGCCTTTTTGGAGTCCAGTCTTGGAAAAGATTCAAAAGTGCCTTTCCTCTTGGAAAAGGGCCTTATTTCCTAAGGGAGTAAGACTTACACCATTTATGTCTTAAATGAAATTCCAACTTACTTCCTTTCTCTCTCTGTTTTTTTTTTTTAATGAGAAACGCAAAGATGAAATATACAAAAGATGAAAGGACCCATAAGGAGAAGAGATATAAAAATGCCGTCCAACTCATCAAAAGATCATTCAAAGTAAGACCAAAACATTGTTCAAGAATTTGTTGAATGGTTGGAATTTGTCGTTGAAAGTTCTGTTGTTCCTTTCCCTTCAGGAACACCAAATGAAGGCTCCAAAAAAAATAGACCATAGATTCTCTTTCTCTTTCTTAAAAGGGTGTCCCCCAAAGGATGCCTGTAGCACAGTTGTGATGTTCGAATGCAAAGGAGATTGCAATCCAAAAACCTCAATCATATAAGTCCAGAACTTTTGAGCAAAATGACACAATACGAAAAGGTGGTCTTGTGTTTGTGCTCCATTATAGCACATAATACAACAATTTGGAGAGATGGCAAGAGTAGGAAGTCTTTGTTGCAATCTGTCTTGGGTATTTTTGGCTTGGTGATGGATCTCCCCAATAAGGAATTTCACCTTTTTGGAATCTCTCCTTTCAAATATTCTCAAACGAAGCATGGCAAAGAGACACCTATTTTGCAGTTCATTCATTCATAATAGATTT
This sequence comes from Momordica charantia, assembly GCF_001995035.1. The sequence goes on along the minus strand of NW_019104843.1, from coordinate 14,796 downwards.
GACTGAGAAAGTATTTTTGGAGTCGGTTGGCCATAACCACTTATCCTCCGAAGATGATGGAAAGATAGATACCAGTTTCTTTGAAAGAATCAGTTAATCAACAATCTCGTCATCTTTAAGAGGCCTTCTAAAATGGTAATCCTAAGGGGAAGCATTATGCAACCATACATTGCAAACTCGAGCTTCTTTCCTTGCTTGAAATGGCATATAAACGAGGACATTCCTCTGCTAGGGAATAATTGAGGCCCATCGATCTTTCCAGAAACTCACTGTATTTCCGCTACCAATTTTGCATTTGGCTCTGTATTTCACACATGTAACATGTTTGATGATTCCAGCCCAGGGGCCTTTAAAAGACAGAGGGCTATTAACAGGCCATGAGTCAATGTTGGAAACTCCATATTTGGCCATAATCAGGTTTTTCCAGAGAGGTAAATTCTCATTTAGGTAATTCAATGCCATTTTGATAGTAAAGCTTGGTTCCTCTTCCTGATATTCTCAATTCCCAAACCTCCTTTATCTAGAGGGAGCTATAATTTATTCCAGTTGACAAGATGCATCTTACCTTTCATCTTAGGAGTTAGGACCTTCCTACAGAAATTTCATTATGAGCTTCTCAAGACTATTTGTTGCCCCTACTGGAATTTCAAAGAAAGATTAGTAGATAGGAAGGTTTAAGAGGCTGGCAAGTTTCCATTGGGCAAGAAAAAATGGCAGCAGCTTCTGTCAGGGTACGATGATCAACATTATCCCCAAAATTTTTGACAAACTGTAGTTGATACTAAGGCCAGAAGCTGCTTCAAAGCTTTCTCTATTTAAAATCCTGGTTTTGGTGAGTAATAGCTTGGAAAAGATTATGACGGTTACGGGGGAGTCTCACTTGGTTACTTGAGAG
>NW_019104843.1:2230-13661 GCF_001995035.1 Momordica charantia | reverse complement strand
AATCCAAAAGAAGATCGCAAGTCGGTCTTGCATGGGAAAGTCAGTACCTCGGATCGCATTCAAAGGTGTTCTCCCTCCTTTATGGGGCCTAAGTGGTGCATCCTTTGTAGAGGTGAATCGAAGGATCTTGATCATATCCCATGGAGTTGCCGGTTCGCTCAATCAATTTGGTTTCGCTTTTTAGAGTGTTTCGAGGTTTCTTTGGCGTGTTACAAAGGTTGTCGATCAATGGTGGAGGAGGTTCTACTACATCCTTCCTTTCGTGGTAAGGGCAAATTTCATGGTTACGTGATTCCTTGATGTTTTGTGAAATACTTGGCTAGAAAGAAACAACAGAACTTTTAGAGGGGATGAGAGATAGTGGATGGAAATTAATAATATCATTAGATTTAACACCTCTTTGTGAGATTTTTGGATTGAAGCCTCTTGCCATAAGTTTGGGCTCCTTTTGTTGGGCTGTTTTTTCTTTTTAATGCCCTTGTATATTCTTTAATTTTTCCTAATGTTCAGTTTCCTTATCAATAACAAAAAAGAAGAAAAAAAGGAAAAAAAAATCCCAAAAATAGGTTCCTCCATGTGATTGTTGACCTCTAGTTGAACTGGGGAGAACTAGGGAGGAGGGGTTGTTGTCTATATCATCTACTAATCAGCTCTTAGAATGGGTGCACGCTTTACTACCTTGAATCAAATGTAGAAAGAGTTAAGATTGGCGAAGACAAAGCTCCTCTTCAATGTATTTGAACCCTTAACCATACCTAAAACTTATTTCCAAAGAAGAAACGTACCCTAGAAAATGTGGATCTCTTTGTTGCAATCAAGTTCTCTTGGGTTTTTCATCATTCGTACAGAGAAAATGTGAAGCAATTTTTGTGTAGAATCTCATTCATTGTAAGACTTAAGAAGCTTTGGGTTAATGCGTTAAAATCCTTTCTATGGACTATTTGGTTGGAAATGAATTAAAACAACCAATATTAGATAAACTAAAGCTAATATTTAAAACTTCAGGAATCGGTGAAGTGAACAACAATGCAGCGTTATAGTAGAACTAAAACAAAAAATACCCTCCCATAATGTTAATATGCAGTTCCAAGAAAATTTTGGGTAATGTAGTCAATATTTAAATGGGTTAAAGCGGCCTCAAAGCTTTTGCTCTTGAAGAGACAAGGGATAAGCCTCAATGCAATATGAAGCATGAGGCTCGATTTTGATAAATAAATAAATATATATATATATATATCATAAAATTGTATAATCAAGTACTACTAAACATAATGAATGTATGACACTTCCTTTAATAACGACTCCAAAGTGACATTCTTAACATCATCATTATTATCACTAACAGGATCAACTTATTCTTAAAATTTTGTTTTCAATGTTTTTTAAGCTAGAAATAATCATGTTTTGGCCTAGTGATCAATAAGAACCAATATAAATAGTAAAGGGCTTAGAGGAAATGGGTTCAAACCATGGTGGCCACCTACCTAAGATTTAATATTCTACTAAGTTATCTTTACAACCAAACGTAGTAGGGTCAACATTTGTCCTATGAGATTAGTCGAAGTCCGCACAAGCTGGCCTAAACACTCGAGGAGTTTTTTTAAGCTAGGGAGTAAAAGTAGCATTAGGCAAAATTACCACAACTAACATGCCAAGAGAACTTTATATTCTTGAAAAAAAGAGGCAAATTATTATGTTTCTTCTAATTATTTCATGAGGCAAGTTCCAAGGACTTTAGGCACGAGTCTCTTATGATGCGAAGAAAGCATAAGTTCCGAAGCTAAAAGTTTGAGCCCCACCTCGAGACGAGCTGCAAGGTGTAAACCTCAAAGCCTTTAAATACATTGGTTTTAGTTTCAATTGTAAGGAAAGCAGCCAAGAAGAAATGATCAATGAACCTATCTGAAGTGATCAATCGAGTAGGTTCATTTCATAGTGCCCAAGCCAAATGAATATAAAAAGGCACCGACATTGGACCTAAAAGTCTCTATAACTCTTTAGAATTAAGATTTATGATATACCCCACAGTTGTCATTAAAGCACTTCATCAATTTTAGAATTGTTTTCACTAATTAGGACCTTCCACTTTCAGAGCCCAAGCTTGGGAAAACTGGTTCACTTTGAAGCGCCAAGCACCCTAACTTGGGAAATAATGGTCTTCCTTTATCTACTTTATTTTAGGAAACAGAAAATGCTCCTGATTAATCAGTTAATCTCAAATCTCAAATTGTTTTAATTCCTCCGAGTCTGATTTTGGCGTCTCTATTTTAGATGTACATTTATATCCACATTCCACTGAAGGAAGATTGTGTGTGAACTTGTTTCACTACTTTAATCGATTATGTTGTCTAAGTATAACTACTAGAGGTTGATAGTAGATAAGAACGAGCAGTACAGCTCGTTCCAAGTACCATAAAAACTGAATCCAACTCCTGATCATCTCCAGCCCCCCCACCACCCAAAAATAAATAAATAAATAAAAGAAAGAGAGAAGAAAAGAATCCCCATATTGAGCACAAACTCAATCAAGGGTACGTTTCACCGTTACAAATTATTCGATATCCCACACAAATTGCTACATAAAAGTTGGAATTGAATTTCATAGACGCCTTCATCCATATTAGCTCAGAGACATTAAAGCTCTAAAACAAAACAAAAAACTACAGAAATTTTAACGATCGAACCCAGATCGTGAGAAACCCATGACACGGTAAAAATGAAAACACAAGAGAATCAATGTTTGAGAAAATTAAAGAGAGAGAGAAAACGAACCTAACTGATGATGATTGGCGTCATACATTGGCAGTTTTGGGGATGAGAGGAATACCCTTTTTCAACTTGGCCTCCTCCTCGCGGATCTTCTGCATCTGAAGCATCCTCTCCATCACGAGCTCATATTCACACTTCTCGTAGGAATGGCGCTCGTCTTCGCATTTCCATGGGAGGTAGAACTCGGATTGGCGGCACTTATTGAGAGGGATCAACAAGTGAGCGCACTGGTCTCTGTAAGGAATTGGAACCCTAGCCTCGACCATTTCAGCCTGCGTCGCTATCATCTTCTTCGAGGAGCCCTGGACTTCCATACTGATCTGCTCTCTTTGCCCGTCGTCTCCGGTTCCTGCTCTTAACTGCGAATCAATGGGCGTCTCGCAAATTGCAAAGAAGAACTATGATGAACAAACTCTGCTCCACAGGACAAATGGGTTCTCTTCCGATCTTCCAATGTGGGCCGGACTCGAACAATTCTTTTTTTTTTTTTTTAAGTAATGTGCTTTCTAGAGTTTTTTAAAAATTTATTTTAATAGAGCTTGAATTTTACGTTGTAGAATTTTTTTATAATATCGATTTTACTCTTGTTTATTATATTTATATTTATTATAGTTAATTTCTTTTTAGAAATCTAAAATATTTAAATCCTTAAATTGTAATCATAATCTTTTAATTAGTGTGGGCATCATACAAATTTTCAACATTCATCCTTTAATTCATTTATTCAAAAAGATTTCTTCCCACGATTTACCAATATTATTAATTACAAAAAGATACAAATTTGTTATTTGCTTTTCTAAGTATAGAAAGTTTACCTCGGGACTAGGCAATTAGAAAGAAGAGGGTGGTAGAGAGGGAATTATGGTTTCTTAATGCTGACAAAAGTTTTGAAATTATTATTTATTATTATTATTTCCTTTTGCGATAATCCTTTGGCATAAGATAAGTAATGAGAAGCATGAATTGATTGACGTCAATATTGAAAAGAGAAGAAAAGACAGTTTATCTATATATCGAAAGAAATATGGGTACGAATGAATGTTATTGTTTTTAAATTACAATTTCTCTCTCTCTATGTATATTTCTTATTATACATTTAATTATGTTCATATTTTTTCGTTATTTCATTTTTATGTTTATGTTATATATAGGTTATAACATATATTCTACTTGTACTTTTGAAATCTACTATTATTAGTGAAATAATTAACATTATGTATATATATGTCTTTAAGGTAGGATATAGCTTCCGGTTATTGAATTCCTATAACCACCCAATTCGTACTTATGTGTAGATAAATTATATATTCATATGATATATATGTTATCAAAGATGTCTCCAATTGATGCTAAAGATGCTCGAGTTCTTGGGATTCGATGGCCCTAAACACACCAAAATATTTTTAACATATTCTTCAAATTACTTATAACTATCTCCTTTAGTTAATACTCTAATTCAAACTAGTTAATACTTACGACTAAAGAATTCTAACTAGTTATACATTTAAACCAATATACCCAAGTCAATATCTTCAAAAAAAAAAATTACTTTTCAGTAAACAAATTTTATGACTGGGCTAATTTTTATTTAACCCAATATACAACTAAACCAATCAAGGAAGAAGGCAAAGACTACAAGGAAGAAAGTCAATCTACAAAATCTCATCACCAATTTTGGACTTTAACCAGAAGGAAAGAATGAGAGATGTTGGCGAGAGAAACATTACTCCATTTTTTTTACTCATTYCAGTCGACGACTAAACAATGTTCGAGATAAATAGAGGGTTCGGACGGTCGACGGGCAGCCGACGACGAAGAAGAAGCTCGAACAGTCTGTTATGGTCTTCCGGTAGGAGACTAAACAAATCTCAGGATAAATGAAGTGCTCAAACCATCGAAGGGCGACTGGTGACGAAGAAGAAGCTATAACGGTCTGCTCCGACGACGAAGAAGAAGCTCGAATGGATGGAAACAATGGTGTTTGTGGAAGGAGAGCAAACGAGACACAAAGAAGAAAGGCGAAAAGAGGAGTTTTTATTTCGAAAATTTGCAATAATTGAGGATTTTGCGGAATTGGGTAATATTTTGGGGATTTCGTAACTTTTATTTTTGGAAAAATGTAACTCTCCAAATAACAAATTTTGAATTTCAAAAAATAATTATTATTTAGGTGTAAATACAAAAGGATATAATAGTAAATTGGTGATGGGTACCATCTTAAATGACAAAAGTGTAAATTTTATATATCGAATCCTTTTATGTAATTATAGTCTATAAATAGACAATCAATGTACTATTTTTTTTTCTTTTTTTGACTACCGGAATCAAACAATTCTAGCTTCTAAAGTTTAGAATTTTTTTTTAAACAACAAAGTTTAGAAAATAGGGTTTACATATATGGCGTGTTATAAGAACCTAATTACATAAATAACTTTTAAGATTGAGTAAAATACATTTTTAGTAGATGAGTTTGGAGATAGGTTTCTATTTAGTCTCTAATTTCAAAAAGTGACAGTTTAGTCTCTGATCTTTGGAGTTCTAAAAGTAACAGTCACCAATTTGACCTAAAAAAGTTTAGGTTTTAGTCAAATAACCTGTAATTAGAAAATTCACTTTTCTAACCCATGTGATTATTTAAAATAAAAAGAATGTAAATTTACTATCATACTCCTGATTTTAAAGGTAACTATTTACGACTTTTTTTCTCTTATTCCCTGATTGTGCGTGTGGAATTGAAAGGGATTTCTCAAACAGTTCCTCTTCGTTTTCATCTCTCTTTTAATAACACATCAGTCGCCCTCCGTTCTCTCGCTCTCCATCTCGCTCTCTTCTCTAGCTCTCCATCTCACTCTTGCAATCTCGCAATCTCACTACGAGCTTTCTCACGGTTGAACAAACTTGGGCATGAACTGAACAGAACTTAGACAGAACCTGGGCGTGAATTGAAGGATCTCGACGTGAATTGAACGATCTTGGGCGTGAATTGAAAAATCTCGGGCATGAATTGAATGATCTCGAGTGTACTCAACCGTGAATTGAACAAACTCGGGCATGAATGGGTATCCCTGAAAATCCCTGAAAATCAAATCTTAATCGACAACCACACAATCCCTTCAGCCGCCGGAAAATTGCTCACTTTAGTAGCAGGAAAATTGATCAATAGAAACTCGAAGAAAACAAATCATTTTACTTATAAAAAAAATGTAGGATCAAGATAATTTAAGTAATCTGTGAATCAATTAAATCAAATTATCTCGAAGATTCAAAACTGTAAACAAAATATGGCAACAAAAATCTCCTAGAAAATCTGTAGTTTGAGGAAAATAGGAAAAATCGGTTGTAATCTTAGAATATCTAAAATCTTGAGGCAAAAAGAGGGAGGCTCGAGAAAACAGAGAGAGAAAAAGAAAAGGAGAGCGTAATAGTCCTGAGGTGCTTCCTTGTAATTTCACATTGTTTGCAAATAAGTAAAACTGAATTTAGGTTAGAAGAGTGAGTTTTTTTATAGTTGGGTCATTTGAGTAAAATCTAAACTTTTTTAGGTCAACTTGGTCAATTTCCCACTTTTAAGATTAGGAAAATACACTTTTTAGTAGCTGAGTTTGGAGATAGGTTTCTATTTAGTCTCCAATTTCAAAAAGCGACCGTTTAGTCTTTGATCTTTAGAAAATATTTATAAAAGTAGCAGTTTAATTTTATATTATTTTTTCTTTTTCTTTTTGTTTTTCTTTCTCTCTCTTCCCCTCTTTCCCACCTCTCCCTTTCTCTCTCCCCTTATCCTGTAGACATCCGGTGAGTTTCAGGGGAAATTGACTAACTTGACCTAAAAAAGTTTAGGTTTTGCTGAAATGGCCTACAATTGGAAAATTCACTTTTTTTACCTATGTGATTATTTAAAAAAAATAAAAGAATGTAAATTTACTATTATACCCCTCATTTTAAATGTAACTATTTTAGGGCCTTTTTTTCTCTTATTCCCTGATTGTGCGTGGAAGTTGAAAGGATTTCTCAAACGATTCCTCTTCATTTTCATCTCCCTCCTACCAAGACACCAGCCGCCCTCCCTTTTCTCCATCCCCTCCATTCTCTCCATCTCACTCTCTTCTCACACAATCTTGCAATGTCGCTAGCAATCGAGTACCCAATAGCAGTGATGCAACGTAGCGGCCGCAAGACTGAGTTTCGACAGCGATAGATGACCCACAGTCCCGTACGAACTCCCTCGCAATAGAGACTCATAGTGGTGCTACGAGCTCTCCCACTAAACAGAACCTGGGCGTGAATCGAACGATCTCGGGCGTGAATTAAACGATCTCGAGCGTGAATCGAACAATCTCGAGCGTGAATCGAGTGAACTCGGGCGTGAATTGAGCGAACTCGGGCGTGAATCGAACAAAACTCGAGCATGAATCGAATAGAACTCGAGCAGGTTTCATACAAAATCCTCAAATCAAACAATCCCTGAAAATCTCTCAACTGAAAACTAAATCCTCAAATCTATCAATCGAAGAAAACAAATCGTTTTACTTATAAAATGTCAGGATTAAGATAATTTAATTAATTTGTGAATCAATAAAATCAAATTATCTCGAAGATTCAAAACTGTAGACAAAATATGGCAACAAAAATCTCCTAGAAAATTTGTACTATTGAGGAAAATCGTGAAAATCTATTATAATCTCAGAATATCTGCAATCTTGATGCAAAAAGAGAGAGATTCAAAAAAACAGTGAGAGAAAAAGAAAAGAGGAGTGTAATGATCTTGAGAGACTTCCTTGTAATTTCACGTTGTTTGCAAATAACTAAAATATGAATTTAGGTTAAAAGAGTGAGTTTTTTTTTTTTAATAGTTGGGTCATTTGAGCAAAACCTAAAACTTTTTTAGGTCAAATTGTTCAATTTCCCGAGTTTCAGCGTCGTTGTCCATCGTTAGCTACCGTTAGCGAACCAATCAGAAACCACACTGCCACAGACGGGTCGACAACAAGCACCCGAACAGGCTAGCCACCGAATTGGAAAAACCAGCGCCGGCCAGACCGAACCCTCTCATTCACGTGGATGCAGCCAACAATGGGTTCACATCGTCGTTTCTATACCCAGAGCTACAATGAGACTTCAGGCTTCCGTTGGTGAAGAACTTCAATGTGAGTGGCCACAAGTATGGGCTTGTCTACGCCAGAATTGGTTGGGTCATTTGGAGAACCAAGGAGGATTTACTTGAAGAGCTCATTTTCCACATCAATTATCTTGTCAGCCCACATTCACCCTCAATTTCTCCAAGGGTAAGAACTTTAATTGAATTGAATTCCACCCATGTGAGATGATGGCATTTGTTTACTCAAATTTTAAAGGTCTAGCCCGATCATTGCACAATACTATCAACTAATTCGTCTGGGTTTCAAGGGATATAGAAATGTGATGCAAAATTGTCACGGCACTGCGTGGTTCTAAAGGAAGAACTTGAAACCACAGGGCATTTCAATATTGTTTCCAAGGACGTGGGAGTTCCAGAGGCACGACGAGTTTGAGGTGTCGGAGATGCTGCATCGCTTCAGGTGGATCGTGCTAACATATCCAATGCTGGAGATGGGGTTCGATCTGGCCGGTGCTGGGATTTTCGATCCGGTGGCTAGCCGATTCGGATGGTTGTTGACGACCCACATGCGAGGTGACGTGTTTTCTGATTCGGTGGCTGGGAGGTTCGCGAATGACAGTGCTGTAACTAACCAGATGCCTACGAGATAAGGGAAGATAGAAAGAGAGAGGTGGGAAATAGTGGACGAGAGAGAAAGAAAAAGAAAAAGAAAAAGAAATATAGAAAAATGAATATAAAATTAAATAAATATATAACTCACTAACACGAGTTTAACTCTAGGGACCTTTTAGAACTATTTTCTAAAGGTCGATGTCTAAATTGTCACTTTTTGAAATTTATGGACCAAATAGAAACTTATCTTCAAACTCAGAGACTAAAAGTGTATTTTACCCTTTAAGATTTTACATTTTGTCTTAAAATGGGCCTGTATAGTATGTAGTCCCTCTAGAATTTTACAGATTTGCCATCTTAAATATATATTTAATAAATAATTAAAGAAAAATTCAAAAATAGAAAAATCCTTAATTTAGGGATATTACATTTTTTGTAAAAAAATAAAATAAAATTCCATTTCAAAATCTCTTTCTCTCTCAAAAATCACAAATCTCTCCCTAATTCTCTCATTCATTCCAGGAAACCATAATCTCTCTCTCCCACCAAAATCAGTCGCGCTCTTCCTCCCTTCTCCTACGAGAGCAACATCGGCACAACACCCACAAACTCGAACAGCCATGAATCCCACCATATTTGCGGCTACCTCCATGGTAATGCAACACCCACGACGTTGAATCTCGTGCAAAGGACCTGTACTGCTGTTCATCACTGAATCTCGTTGAACTGTATGAAGTCATTCCGCTGTTGTGGGGAAGGGGAACTGCGCAGGCTATGGCTCACGAGGAGCTGTGCCACCGTCCTACTGCCACGAGGAACACCGGAGAAGACGTCGTGGATCATTAGATCTGAGGGCCTATGGGTCACACCATTCGGGTGGTTGGTTCTGTGGTTGCTGTTGTCATCGGAATCACAAACCGTTGTTGCTTGTGGAGAATCGTTGGAAAGAGACGGAAGTGTCGTTGCTCATGGGCCATCGTTATGCCACTGTGTGTCTCGCCAGAGGAAGGAGGAGACGATCGAGAAATCAACAGGGGGGTTGCAACAAAAAAAAATGGAGGAAAAAAAAAGCTAGGTTTTTTTTTATTCCAAATGAGAAAATAAAGATGTCACAAAGGAGATAAAATTGTATATCAATATATATTATATAACCTAATGAAGTTAGATAAAAAATATATATTATATATAACCTTATAGTTTAGTATACTTGAGGAGTTTATATTTATCATAGTGTATATTGGAAGATTAAAAGAAAAATTTTATTATATAGCGGTCGTTGGAATATATTATATAATCTAATAATAGTTATACATTATATAACCTTTCGAAGGAGTATATGTTTATCATAATATTGAAAAGAAAAATGTCAAAAAAATGTTGAAAAAATAATAATATACTACAAATAAGAACTTCTTGAAAATTAAATAATAATAAAATTAGAAATATTAAAAGAGTTGTTAGGATTGACTTTTTACTGCAGAAACATGTGTTGGTAGCCCTGTTTGACCATGATTTTGACCCATTTCCCATTATTATTTGCCAAAAAGGACCACATCTTCTTAAAGTAGAACATACATAGATTATTTCTGTATAAAAGTCAAACTATGGTACTTTAGGAAAAATATGAGATAAATGCAGTCAAAGTTGGAAGAAAATAACATAATTCTGTTTTTTGCAAGATTGTGCCCGGCGCATTTTTGGAGGGCAATTTGTCAAAACGCACATTTTGATTAATGAAGGGCAAGGAGGACATTTCCCACATACTTAAAACCATGAATCCAAGTCCAAGTGAGGTGGTTCGGTGAATCTCAACCCTTTTCCACCTAAAATGGAGGGGAGTTTCAACCAACCTATGGTGCTATAAAAGTAAGTCATTCATCCCTCAGCAAATCATCTCTTCCAAGCTTCATTTCATCTTCTTTTAGATGCTCTCTAGTTGTAGAACACATTTTTAGGGTTTATGTTCATGTTCTAGTTGTCATTTCTTCGTTTTTCACGTTTTTACCTTTCGTATTGCTTTTAATTCAAGTTCTTACTTCCGTTCTTTGTTCATTCTGTTATCTTAAAGTTCTTTAGCGAGTTTCAACTCCCCTCACGCTCGAGAGAGAAGAGTGTTGGGTGTGTTGCCCTAAACTCATAGTTTGTATTTTGTAAAAACAAATGTCTATTTAATAAAGTTTTATTCAATAATTTTGTTGTTGAATCATAGCTTTGCATTATCCAAAATCCAATAAACTAAACATCCAAGGTTATTTGTGATGTAATCGGGACAGTATATATACTGGGTATATAGTTGATATACGGGGTATATCAATGGATAATGTCCCGTGAATAACCTAAAAGGTCTATAGTATATGAATAAGGTTGGGTACCTTATCTTGGCAACACTATGGATACTGCCGGGTACCTTATCTTGGCAACACTATGGATACGGCTCGCTCTGTAAAGGTTACAGACGACTCGATCCAGGTCGTTCGTGTGGAGACATGTGAGTGGGGGTATCCTATACAATGAGTTTGTATAAGACCGGACCGCGAAATAGGCAATCTGTAGATGTAACACCGTTAACTAATAGATTGCCATTTCATAGGATGACCAGGCAACTCATTCTCAATCCTGAGTGAGTTATGGACTCCTGCCCGTGAGGGCTTGTTCTTTGATCTGTATGGGTGAGAGTGGCCCGAGTCGCCGACTCAACATTCCTACCTTTTTGGGGACGAGACCGAGTGGGGAGTTGGGAACATAACTTCACAAGATGAAATTCACTCCTCCCCGACTTTAGAGGAGTAGATGAGTGTTCCCTTAAATGCTGATTCCGGGACTTGAACAAGGGGCCCTACCCTCTCATTGGCCGAGAGGGACTTCCAGTTATTGGTTGGACCATAACCGGGTTGTTCATTAGAGGAGCAGTGGTGTTTAAGGAGTAAGATGTAACTCAGGGGTAAAACGGTAATT
>NW_019104842.1:61670-101405 GCF_001995035.1 Momordica charantia | reverse complement strand
AAGTTCGAGTCTTTGAATGTTTCATTTTATCTTTTTACTAGCATAGCTTATATCTCAAAGTGGTAGCACATTGGTGAGATATTTTAGTGTCAACACTCATGTCGCAAGTTCAAGACTTAATACTCCGATGACGGGAATTGGAACCCTCTAATTTACTCAGGTGCTGCTAACACCGAAAGTTCGAGTCTTTGAATGTTTCATTTTATCTTTTTACTAGCATAGCTTATATCTCAAAGTGGTGGCACATTGGTGAGATGTTTTAGTGTCAACACTCATGTCGCAAGTTCAAGACTTAATACTCCGATGAGGGAATTGGAACCCTCTAATTTACTCAGGTGCTGCTAACACCGATGATTGGTGGCGACTCCAAACCCTTATCTCGAAAGAGGCCCTTCAGAGGATGACGTCGGCCGCTCCATATCGCGATGACGTTGCGACATGATGTATGATATGTGATTGAGTTACAAAATTTACGTTTTGCTATTTTGACATGAGTTTTTATGTTTGATTGGATCGAATGTCATTTGTCCATAAGGGTGAGGTTTTTGTGTAAATTCCGTATTCAAATTTATCACTAGTTATTCCTCAATTCAGTGCAATATGGTGGAAGTTTGGTGGATTGAAAATTAAAATCAAAGTTTTGGAATACGTGATTTATAATCCGGACACAAATTTCAACATAAATTGTTTAGTGCCCTCCAAAATTGATTTCTCATTGGATTAATTGGTGCACAAGAACTTTGTAAGAAACGGCAGAGGGATTCTTTCGGATGATCCTTAGCAGCTGCGTGCGAGGCGGTGCAACATGAGACCCTTCTGGCGACTTCAACCATAGCTTCACTCGGCGGCTTGGGGCACAAAAAGATAAAATTAGGGTTTCTAAACCGTAATTTTAGTTGGTCCATAAAATCAAAATTTGTTGGAGTTAAGTTAGGTAATTATTTTAGTTAATTCAATTTTAGAATGGTTTATAAAATTGATTAAAAATAATCTTTTGTTAATTATCATAATTTGATTAGGTTAATTGTTTTAATTAATTAAATTTTAGAATAATTTAAAATTGAATAGAAATTAAAAATAATATTTTAATTAATTAGTTGTTTAAATCGTTTTAAAGCTAATAAAACTAAAATAATTAATGTGGACTTTTATTTGTTAGATATTTTGGACCTTAAATCCACATAACTAATTTGTTATTTAATTAATTATTAATTAAAAATTAATGAACTTGAATAATAAATTGATGATAAGGGAACTTTGTCTAAGGCAAGTAACTAGGATTGAGGTATTTAAGTTCAGGGTAACACCTCTATTTAGGGACCCACCTGGAAGTTGAATTGATTTAAATTTTATTTAAATTCATTGAGAATGCCCATAATGTGAATAATTTTAATTAGGTTGAAACTTGGTAATTCACAATAAAATTAACCTAATCCAATTTAAATTTAAATGGATTAGGTTGAATGACTTAGGTAAATGAAATTAGCCAATTTTGTCTACGTGGTAGAAAACCCTATTTACAAAACAGTGAGTGGGAGAGGGGTATGTGACGGCATATCCCATGGTCTCCATCAGTGATTCACAACATGAGATTCGTGTGAGGCCTCACAATAGCTTTTTTGACCGTCCCCCTACGGAATGTGTTTACGTGGATCAATACTAGGGTGAATCTCCTCATAAGGACATGATCATAGTTTTGTCTCAATACTTGACCTACTGTACAATGACACTTGTTGAGAATAAATTATGGAATCTAAAATGATGGGTCACACTCACAGAGGACTATTATAGTGGTTAATGATGTCTTTGACCAAAATAATGGTAACTAATGGCCCGTTTGATAACCATTTTAGTTTTTGATGTTTGGTTTTTCTTGTTTTTAGTTTTTGGTTTTCTGTTTTTAAAAAACAAAAACCATATATGTTTGGTAACATGTTTGTTTTTTGTTTTTAAAAAGTTAGAAAATTAAAAATACATATTTGAGAGAGAAAATTTTATGTAGAGTAGAGATGACAATGGTGTGGGTGCGAGTGAAGATGCTCTCCCCCATTATCGGGCTCGTGAAAATTTTTAGGCTTCATCGTCACCTCATTCTTGGGTCCGAGAGATGTTCTTTAGAAAAATTATCGGTTTTTTAATTGTTTTTAATTATTTTTAGAATTTAAGTATAAAAAAAATGTAATAAATATATATTAATTGTTTAAAAAATGGAATCGGGGATGGAAATAGGGTCGGGACATGCCTTTTCTATTTTTGGGACAACCCTGCAGAAATTTTTGTCTTCCCCTAATGTAGAGACATGAAAATAGAGATGTAAATAAACTTTTGGAAGATAAATTTTAGAGAGATAAATAAAAATATTTAGAAAAGTTAAAAGAGAAAAAGTTTAGAGAAAAAAATAAAGTCGATAGGAAAAGATATGTTAAACAAAAAAAAAGAAATTATAAAGAAAGAGAAAAATTATAGTGGAAACAAATTTAAAGATAAAAAAAATTCAAAATATAATTTTTATAGAAAATAAATAAATACAAAGATAAATAAAAGTTATAGTGAAATAAAATTGAACGAGAAAATAAAATATAATTTTTAGAGAAAAAATAGATTACAAAAAGAAAGAAAAATTAGAAAATACGAAATTTTAGAGAGAAAAAAGTTAGGAAAAATATTAAATTTTTAGAGAGAGAAATAAAACTGGTCCGTTTGAAAAAGAAAAATTTGGAGATAGACAAATAACAATAAATATTGAAAATATGAAATTTTTAAACAAAGAAAAATAAAGTTTGTAGAGAGAAATTTAGAAAAAAAAAATTTAAAGTGAAAAAAAAAATTTTTAGAGATAAATATGAAAAAGAAAAAAAAAGTTGAGTATTGAAAGAAAAAAAAGAGATTTTGAAAAACAAAAACTTGTTTTTAAAAACTACTTTTTTTTTATTTTGGAAATTTACATAGAATTTCAAAATGGTTTTTGAAAAACAAAAAAATTAAAAATTAAATTGGTTATCAAACAACCTTATTTTTTAAAAACTAAAAACCAAAAACGAAATGGTTATCAAACGAGCCTTAAATGTTTTAGAAATATGAGTTATTTGATATAATGTTTGGTTGAGATTGTCTCAATCTAGTGAGCCAACACTTGACCTACTCTACGACGGCACTTGTTCTTACTCATTAGAGTCCATTTATCAAATTTTTTGTTTTTTATGCTGAAATTTAATAAATATTGATTGCAATATTATGAATTAATATTTTCCTTTTTGATACGCGATAACCCAAGCGTATTGAACTACTCGAACGACAAGCTACTTGAATTCAATCGTATAGATGGTTTCAACCCGAAAGGCTAAGAGTTAGACAAATTACCTTTGCAGTCGATTACCTTGAGTAGACAGAATACTCACTATGCTCAAAGCTGGAAACACTCCACAAGTTTGGTGACCAACCAACCAAGAATGCTCCGAGGGTAAAAATATGGATTCCTGAGTTCAACCACACAAAGGAAAACGATATTTTAGGGGTAGGGGTTTGCACACGGCAAGAGTGAGAGAACTCTCAAGTTTCTATTCAATATCAATCAAAGGTTTGGAATAGAAGAGGGTACGAGCCTATTTATAGGCTAAGACCCATAGTCTTTACCACCAATGTGAAAAATAAAAAGAAAAAGAAAACATATTTCTCTTAAATTGCGAACTTGCTAATTAAGTAAGGCAATAATTTCCTAAAACTAATTTTGATAAAATAAAATAAATCAAAAGAAAATCAAATAAAACATCTTCCCTAAAATCCATCAAGTTACTACCCAAGCAAGGGAGAATTATTCCTTATTCTAATCAAAATAAAATTAAGGAAAATAAAAAGGAAGTTTTCCTTAGAAGGGAATAGACTGGGCGACAAGCACCCCAAGGGGGCGTGCACTGGACGGATCGGCGGCATGACGGACGTGCGCGAGGGGTCCTGGCGCTGGCATGGTGAGGCGTGCGCGTGCGAGTGACGGGGAGTGCGCCTGCGAGGCAAGCAAGGCAGGGCGTGCGGGCGAGTAGGTGTTGGCGGTTAGGGCATGTGGGCGTGGACGTGCGGGTGGGATGTTGCGAGGCTCGGGGCGCGTGCTGGGCAAGGCGCTTGTGAGATTAGCGCTGCAAGGCTGGGTGCATACAGCACGACCCTGGTGTCAGACACACGACAAGGCGAGGCACACTGAGCAAACGGGCGTGTAGGTGTGTGTGGATGTGCAGCATGGGCAAGCAGAGGGTGCGCACGGTTGAGGCCATGCGGGCGAGCAATTGGAGCGAGTGGGCTGGCTGCATGCATGCATATGCGAGGCGTTGGCACACGGGCAGATAAGCAACTGAGCGATGGCGTGCGCGTGCGCTGTGGACATTGAACGTGCAATGGTGCTTTTCTCTTAGCTTCATTTTGTTCGAAGGACATTTTGCCAAATATGATCATATCACTTTTATATTTCAACGATTTGTCGAGTTCTCTCATTTTAATCTTTTATTAATATGTCAAAATTGAGAAAATTTTTCACTTGTAAAAGTAATTTGAACATTGTAATATTGATAGTGTAAATTTAGTATTTGTCTTTATTGAGGAATGTCCTCAAAGACCCGTTGCCAATGTCAATTTAAGTGTTCAAGTGAAATGAATGATCTATGAGGCAATTTAAGTGTTCAAGTGAAATGAATGATCTATGAATAATACGTAAAACGTATTGAGGTGGCTTGTATAATGTCCTTTAGATGACATATTATATGTCAAACTAAAAAGATAAAAAAGAAGGCAGCAACATACGAGATGTTGTAGCTACGGAAAGCAAATTTTAATAACTGTAAAAATGATATCTTGAGATTAAGCATTAGAAAAAATTCAAGGACTAAAGTTATAAAGGAAAATAGTTTATGAAGTAGCTAGTGGAGTCATAATTACAAGGGACTATAGGAAGCATCTCTCCATGAGAAGAAAAATAGAAATAAAAGTAAATTTGACTTACTGAATTTTAGTGGAAATAATAATTTTTACTTAGATAATTGATTCAAGATCCACTATCAACATCTATTTTTTATACAAGATATGATTTTTGTAGAATTATTAATGATATTGAATAGTCCCAACAAGTTGGCACCACGAAGTCAATCTCAGTTTTTGAAGTGGGAGACATTTAGATGTCGTTAAGTTCTTACTTTATGTTGAATAAGGAAGTTATAGTACCAAATATTCCAAGGAAATTTTGATTTTCCAAATCTTTGTTACTAAGAAGTTTGTATAGTATGAATTTTTTCAAGTAATGAAGTTTATATTTTCGAAAATTGTTCGGAAATATATTTAGTTAAAATAAGAACTATTTGAGAGACATTTAGATGTTGATAAGTTCTTAATTATTGCTGAATGAATTTTTAGTACCAAAATTTCAAGAGAAATTTTGATTTCTACAACTTTGTAACTAGAACATTCATATAGTATGAATTTTTCAAGTAGCAAAATTTACATTTTAATAATTGTTTGAAAATATATTAAGTTAATAATAAGAACCATAAGAGTTTCGAATTGTTTGTAAATGTTAAACTTGTTAACATTTACAATACTACATAAACTTGAGATAATTAAGGCGGCAGAGTCCAAAATAGAAAGACAAATATTTTCTCATGAAGGTGATACTTTTCTTTGGCACTTGAGGTTGATTTATATAAACTTATAGATAAAAAGCCAGTGAGTGACTCTCTAAACCAGTTAGAGGTGAAAGTCTTGCCTTTTATGCAAGAAAACCTAGATGATTTTTACTAGAAAAAACGGTCAGATAACCATTAGACTGGTACATTTAAATCATCTATGTGGTCTGATAAATGTAAATTCAAACATATAAGTCCATCAATATAGTACGATCTGATTGCTGTATAAAATATACGAATCTACGTACGTACTACGACTAATTGATAGAAAGTGGAATTGTATTTGACCGTAAACATCAAATACCATTGTGCAAAGTTGTGTTGCAAAGAGGAGAAATAAGACCTTGTTAAACATGGCCAAACTAATAATGAGTTACACACCATTACTCCACTTAGGATATGCAATAAAGATTGTATGATAAACATGATTTCCTCCAGAAGTGTACAACTTTGAAATTTTAAAAGAGCAGTAAAGCTAGTTTACAACACTTAAAATTTGGGAATAACATTTAAAGATATGTCTTAGGGTAGGTTATCCCTAAAGAGACTTGAAATGGTTCTTTTACAATCCATAAGATAATTTATTATATATGAGGAACAAACAAAAACCATAAAGATAGTATTGGAAAATTTGTTCCAAGTGAAACCACTTAACTTTTAAACAAAAGTTGCTGTTAATTGTCCTGTTACATTTGAGAGTCAAATGGATCCTTACTATTAATTGGAAACTCTTCATTATGTTAGGAGAGTTGTAAAACGACTCGGATGTCACGAAGACTTCATTGAATTCAATGTTGTCATATTAGAGGACAACATTTAGGCCTAATATCCTTAGAGAGGCAATGTGGTTATTAACAAGGATTAATAAGTCAAAGTCATGAATCTCGAGATAGAATTCATATACTCTATCTTAGTCTGGAACTTGTATATCCTAAAATCAATGGGTTATTATTGGATCTACAAAAGAAAACAATTTTGTATATAAGAAGGTACCGACTTTCAATGTTAGACAAATGGCAAGGGTTAGACCCACAGGAGACAATAAACTATGAGTAAACTTTATCTTCTATTACCAAACTAAAGTCTACAAACTTTCTTTAATCCATTGTTGCATGTGGGACATGACAAATGGATGACAATACTTCGTTTTGGAAAGGGAATCTTAAATAGTGCATTTATACCAATCAACTAGAGGAATTCATTTTCAAGACATGGCAAAAGTTTTGCAAATTTGGAAGGCCTTATTTTTTAAATAAAGAAGGAAAGGATGTGAATCCTGGAGCGGAAGCAGTAGCACGTGTTCTTGAATTTCTTTTGAAATTTAAAACACAAAAAAAATATAAAACAAGAAAGAGTGTTGGATGTTACCTTTGAAGACTCTTCTTCGTGTAAACCTAATGAGACAAGACCACTTGATCTTCCTCGCTAAGTCTCTCGGTCGAGAATCGGGATTGTGGGATCCAATTGCAAGGGATTCAAGAGTAAGAGAGTTGAAAGCGCCTTTTTTTAAGTCTTTAGGGTTTAGTTTACTGTTATATTTATGGAGGGAAAATTTGAAGACCATCTAGATATCTTATCCTTTTGGATATAGAATATCTTCTCCTAAATCTACGGGAAATTCTAAGACCATCAAAATATCTTATTCTTTTTCAGGAATTCAAAATGTAGAAATAGATATTTTTCCCTTCCATAACATTATCCCCACTCTCAAAATACATAGTATTAATTTTTTGAATCTTTATCCAAAATTAACATATATTTATATAATGTATCAATATACATTATATATATTCCCTTATATAATTTGAACATTTCAAATTATTTTATAACTCTTGATCTTCGTTTTACCTGTTGTGAGCTAGCAAGGGGACCTGCAAATCAGAAGCTCTGACGATGTGAAATCAATTAGTCAAACTCATTAACCGAGTTAATCAACATTCGTTAACTGCGGGTCACTCCACTAAAGAGCCGCAGCTGCACTATTCTCACTGCATAATAGTTTTGTGTCCATAGATGTAAGACCATTAACGGCAAGTCAATCCTTCATGAGTGCTCGTAACTCTAGTTGGGTCAAATTATCGTTTTACCCCTAAGTTACATCTTGCTCCTTAAATACCACTACTCCCCTAATGAACAATCTGATTATGGTCCGACCAGTAACCGGAAGTCCCCATCGGGCCAGTGAGAGGGTATGGCCCATTGTTCAAATCCCGGAGTCAGCATATAAGGGAACACTCATCTACTTCCCTAAAGTCGGGAAGGAGTGAATATCATATTGCGTAGTTATTTTCCTAGCTCTTCACTCGATTTCGTCCCCAAAATGGTAACTCGGGCCACTCTCATCCAGACAAATCAAAGGACGATCTCTTATAGGCAAAAGTCCATAACCCGCTCACGATTAATATCGAGTTTCTCGATCATCCTATAAGGTAACAATTTACTGACGGTGTTAGAACCAATAATTAATTATTTCATGGTCCGGTCTTATACAAACTCATTGTATAGGATACCCTCACATACATATCTCTACATGAACGACCTGGATAAAGTTGTTCGTAACTGTTACAAAGTGGGTTGTATCCATAATTTACCAAGATAAGGTACCCAACCTTATCCATGTACTATAGACCATATAGGTTATTACTGGAACATTATCCACTTGTACATTGAATATATACTGTATATGTACTATATATCAAATATATACAATTTATTTCAAATATATACTATTCCAGTTACATTATATAACTTTGGATTTTAGTTTATTGGAATAGGAGTAATGCAGTGAAATAATAAAATAACTTTTATTAATAATAAATAAAAGGTTTACCAATTACAAACTCACACGCTCAAGAGACTGAACCCAACAATCTCCCACTTGTCCTAAAGTAAGTGGGATGTACATCAGAATTACAACAAACTAAGGTATACAATATACCTAGTGACATCTCCCACTTGCCCTATACTAAATGATACATGTCTCGTAGACCTAGATTCTCTAGGTGACCCTCGAACAAAAGATCTTGGTCCTCTAACCAGGATTTTATTTAGCCGTGAGAGTCTTTATAAATGGATCAGCAATATTGTGCTCCGAAGCAATCTTCGTGACGATCACATCTCCTTGTTGCACAATCTCCCTTATTAGGTGATATTTTCTCTCTATGTCTTTGCCTCTTTTGTCACTTCAAGGTTCCTTTGAGTTGGTGTAAGAACCGTTTGGTTTATTTTAGTTGTAAAAAGGAAGAAAAGAAAAAAAAAATTAAAAATGTTGGAAGTCTTTAAAGGCATTTTGGTCTTTTGAAAAAAAAAAGAAAAAAAAAGAGAGAAAAAATTGGAAAAGATTTCTCCTGCAAGGACATTTTGTTAAATTTGCATAAAAAATAAAATAAAATCAGTTTCTTGGAGCCAAGTTGGGGGCACGTGTGTGATAGTGGACATGTGGTTGAATAAGAAATAAATGAAGAGGGAGATTGGAAAGAAAAAAAAGAAAAGAAAAGAAAAGAATAGAATGGGGAGAGAGAACGAAGGAGAAAAAGAGAAATAACAGGGGAGGGAGGGAGGAAAGATTTCACAAAGCTGCTGAGAAATAGAGGCTGAGAATCTTGATTTCGATTATGTTTTTGGAGAGCTCCACCACGGAGAGCGGCAAATGTAGGTAATTAAACTGGTTTTATTTGAAGATTTGAAAAGAAATAGAAGTTGGTGAGGGTTTTATGCATTGTTGTGTTTATGTTAAAGAAAATACTTGAAACTTAAAAGAGGTTGGGTTTTCATTATCCTTAAAAGATTAAGAAGTGAGAACCAATATTTGTATGTGGGTTTTATTCTCCTAAAATCCATTGGTTTTGTTGGTTTTTTTAGGTTATCCTTTTGAAACTACTTAGTAGGAAAAAAAGATTTTAAACTTTTTTTTTTTAATGTGGAATAGAATTGTTAGAGTTTAATTGAGGTTTGTTGAAAAAAATGAGGAGTGTTTGTGTTGGTTCGACGAATTGGTAGAGAGGTGAACTGTGAGGGACTGCCACGTTTGAACGGAGAAGGAAAAAGAGGAAGATAGAGGTTGTTGATGGAAGAAAGGGAAAAAAGTTTGAGGTAAAATTAAATATGAAGAATAAAAAGAGATGATTAGAAATTGGGGCTTATCAGGTGAGATTGACATGAAAAGGAAGAGGAATTGAGTGGATTGTGGGACCCATTGAAGGTAGTAAGAGGGAGAAGAAGTAGGTTTTTAACAAGAAAGAGAATGAGTTGTTTATTGGATAATTGGTTTTATTTTGAAGATAATGTGATTTAAGTTGGAATTAAGTGAATTAATTTGATATTGGTTGAAGTTTAAGGTCAAGGTAGATATTCAAGTAGTGGATGACCCACTTTAAAAGATTTGTGAGTGGTTACTTTTGTGAGTGATTTATTTTAGAAATGTTTTTAGATATGTATTACTATAGTATTTCAAGTATAAATTATGTATTACGTATGTTTTAGTATTTCTGCTGAGAATGAGATAATTCTGGTTGTTTGAGATTTTAGAGATGTTTTAAAATTTGGAGAAATGTTTTGTAGTTTAGAAAAATGTTTGAAGTTTAAGAAATGTTTTAATGAAAGAGCTAGATTGGATTCAGAATATATAAATATTTTATGATTCTATAGAAATGTTTTAAGTTTATTGAATACGGTTAGAATTAATGATTTTAGAAATGTTTTCAGAATAACTATATTTAATAAGAAATTAGAAATGTTTTATGTTATTAGATAAATGTATGAAGTTTATGGAAAGAAAGATTTTAGAAAGAATTTTGAGAAACTTTTATGAAACGTTACTTAGAATTTTATGAAATGTTTTTATAAAGAAAGGTTTGAGAAAGTTAGAAAGAAATATTTTAGAAGTGGTTTGGGAAAGAAAAGTTCTCAAAAAGAATAAAAGAATAATTTTAGAATTGTTTGTGAGATTGAGAATTTCATGCAGAAAGTAGTTTTCAAACCACCATGTTATTGTACCTAGGTGATCACACGTATGCTCTATGAATGTGTTTTTATAGTATACATAGAAATAGAAGGTCTTTCGGACCATTCTAGTTCGCGCGTTGAGAGAATTATTCAGCTGTGTATATTGAGATTACTCTATGCTAGTAGACCAGAATTAGAATTTTCTACTATGCGTATTGAGATTACTCTACGCCTGTAGACCATAATAGAATATGGGTACAGCTGTGGTGTTAAGTTTTTCATAGTTCGTTTTATGTTTGAAAGATGATATTTTACATGTATTTAGAAAGTGATATTAGCAAGTGTTTTTCCTAGTATTTTTATGTTTCAAGATAATGTTTTGCAAATTTATTTAGAAAGTGTGTTGTTATAAGTTTCTTATGAGAAGTTTATTGACTTTTTAGTTGCTCAAGTACTTTTATGAAGTTTGAATGAAGAAATTTATTACTTAAGCTTTATAATGTTTTATGGAAAATAGCCTTGCAAGATTATTTTCGTATTAACTTACCACTCATCGAACATTCTTAGTTCAATCTTTATCCTTTAGTCTTTGCCCAGGTTGTACTTGAGTTTCAAGAGATAGTGGACCAACTTCTGCCACCCAGAGTTGTTGAGAAACTGTATATCATTTGTAGGTACATCTTAAGTAGTGTATTTAGAAAGGATGTAAGAATAGATGTAATGTAAAAGTTAGTTTAAAAGTATAGAAGAAATTCGACTATAGACTCCACACCTAGTGGGGTCCATGGTCGGTGCGACCCATTCTTGAACTAGTAGGTATGTTGGGACGGGTCGTATCAGTTTGGTATCAAAGCATTAAGATCCTGCATTAGATGAGAAGTACATGCATTACAATTCATTTAAAGAATGTGTGATATGCATTACATTATAGAAAGTCATGCATCGATGTGGCAGAATGCACATGTTTTAAGAATTTGAAACTGAAAGTACTACTATACGTAAAGCATAAGGGAAAAGAAGAAGTTAGTAAGATCAGTTGCCTGAAAATAAACAATGATGTCAAATAGAAATTAAGTAAGAACAGTCTTACCGTCTCCATCAGATTTAAGAGAATTGAGGAGGAAATTTCAAGAGTTACTTAATTAAGGTTACATCAGACTTGGTGTGACATCGTGGGGCACACAGGTGTTATTTGAGAAAAAGAAAGATGATGCTCTGAGGTTGTGTATCGATTATAGACAGTTGAATAATGTAATGATACAAAATAGATATTTATTTTCTTGTACAGGTGATTTGTTTGAACATCTTAAAGGTGTCTCACTATTCTCAAAATTGAAATCACAAGCTTGACGTAAGAGGAGCAAGTGTGTCGAAAACTGTGTTTAGAACACATCGTGGGTATTATGAGTTTTTTGTTATGTTAGTTAGGCTGAATGAACACACCAACGGTATCTACTAATCGCTTATGAACATAATATTTCATCCATACTGGGATCAATTTGTAATTGTTTGTTTATGATATAATAGTATTTTATGGCAACTAGGGTGAGTATGTAAAATATCTTAAAATTATGTTGCAGATGTTATGTGAAAGGAAGTTGCATGCCAAATTGAGTAAGTGTGAATTTTGGCTTGATTATGTGAAGTTTTGGGTCATGTAGCATCTCGGAAAGGTATATAAATATGTTGATCTACGGGAAATTAAGACGGTAGTAAGATGAAAACATCCTACTACAGTTACAAAGGTTCGTAGTTTCTTTGGTTTAGCATGATATTATCGCCAATTTGTTGAAAAATTTTCAAAGATAGTACTTCCTCTAGCGAATTTGGCTAAAAAGAATTCAAAATTCGTAAAGATAGAAATGTGTGGAGTTCCAAGAGTTAAAGAAAAGAGTAATATATGCCCATATACTATCACTTTCAACACCTGAAGTATAGTTTGATGTTTATAGAGATGCTTCTCATAAAGGTCTTGGGTGTACTATGAGGTAGAACAAAAAAGTGATAGCTTATGGTCGAGGCAGTGGGGAAAGCATGAGTATAAGTTCCAAGGCATGATTTAAAGTTAACTGCGGTAGTAAGGGCGTTAAAAGTTTGGCGGCATTATAGGTTTGGCAAAAAGGACAATATATATAGAGATCATCAAAATCTCAAGTTCATCCTTGAATATGAAAGTTGAAATTGGTGAAATAGAAGGTGGCTTGAGTTGTTAAGGATTATAATCGTGCTATTGAGTAGTATACCGAAAAGCTAAGGTTGTAGTTCATGCTTTAAGCGGGAAGCTAGGTTGTTCAAAAGCTTGCCTGATGTAGTTAGTTTCTCCTTGGTGGGTTAAAAATTTCAGTGCAAAGAGTGTTGATCATTTTCGGAGTGTTTTATTAGCTCACATTTAGGTTTGCCCTATGTTGACTGATAGAATTATAGAAGCTCAACTTGATGATTCAATATTGAATAAGATAGTAACATGGTAGCTGACGAACATATTATTCAGTAAGAAATGCTGGAGTTTAGTTGTGTACCTGATAATTTGAATTTTAATGAGATGTTGGAGGAAGCTTATGGTTTGATTTATGTCATGCACCCAGGAAAGCACAAAGATGAGTCGAGCATTGAAAGAATGTTACTGGTGGCCAAGTATGAAGAAGGAAATAGCAGAATATGTGTTTAGATATTTGACTTGTCAACAAGTGAAGTCAGGATGTTAGAAAGTTATAAAACTTCTAGCTTCACTCTTGGTTCCATAATGGAAATGAGAGCATGATATTATAGATTTTCTATTTGGACTTCTCCGTACTCAAGGTGGTCTTGATGATACTTGAGTGATAGTTGATAGGTTAACAAAGACGGCTTGATTTATTTTTGCTATAAAGATCACATATTCTCTTCATAAGTTAGCTAATATATATTTCAATGGAATATTAAGTTGAATGAAACTCCAATGCCTATTGTTTCAGACAGGAACACTAAATTTGTTTCTAAGTTCGAGCCTAACCTACAACAGAGTATTGGGTACTAAATTATATTTTAGTACAACATTTCATCCTTTGACAACTGGACAGTCAGAGAGAGTTATTCGAACTCTGAGAATATGTTACAAGCTTATGTTTTGCGGTTCAAAGGTAGTCAGGATACTTATTCGTCTCTTATGGAATTCGTGTATAATAACAGTTATCATTCCAGTATAAGATGACACAATTTATGTCGAACATCGGTTTGTTAGGATAAAGTTCGAGAAAGGAAGGTAAATGGGTTTTGATACGCAACAACCCAAGTGTATTGGACTACCCGAGCCACAAGCCACTTGAATCCAATCGTATAGATGGTTACAACTCGAAAGGTTTAGAGTTACACTAATCACCTTTGCAGTCGGTTACCTCGAGCAGACAGAATACTCACTATGCTCAAAGCTGGAAACACTGCACGAGTTTGGTGACCAACCAGGGGGGAGGGTTTGCACACGACAAGGGGTGAGAAAAATCTCTCTAGTTTTATTCAATCAAGCTTCAAAAGATGTCTAAAACACGAAGGGTACACGTCTATTTATAGGCTAAGGCCGATCGCCTTTACAAGGAAAATAACAAAATTAAAAAAAGAATAAAATTGATAAATTCCTAAACATGCCAAAAATCGATAAATAAAAGAAAATAAAATCAAACTCTTTTACTCTTAGGAAAATAGATTCCTAAATTGTTCCAAGAGTGGGTGGCAAGCAACTCTTGTTGGCGCCAAAGAGGTGGCGGCATCAAGTGGTGGGGGTGCCCATGGGGGCTGTGGCGCGCGCAAGGAAGCTAGCACTGGGGAGGCGTACATGAGCAGGGCAATGGTTCCACATCCGGATCTAGTTTGGTACGGGATGGGCGATCTTGGCCAGAACCGCACGTGGTAGAACGACGGGTTGGGCGATGCGAGGGCGAGACGATTCACGTTGGCATTCAACGGATTGCGGCAGCGTGCAACGAAGTCCAGCTTTGTGCGGCGGTGGCGTGCAATAAAGATAGCAACTCCAAAGGGGTGACGGCATCACGGTCCGACGAGGCAGTGGGACGGCCAGATCTGGTTTAGGCGAACAGCGGGACAGATCTAGGTTGGTACGGATGGTACGGCGGTGGGACGGAACGACGAGGCGGCCGAACCAGATCTAAACGACGGCAGAATGGGTGGATTTTTGTACGGAATGGGCAATCTTGGTCAGAACTGCACGCAATAGAACAACGGGCTAGGCGATGTGCGGCGAGACGATTCATGTCGACATTCAACGGATGGCAGCACCGTGCGACGAAGTCAGGCTTCGTGCGACGGTGGCTGCAATGAGACTATAGCAGCGAAATGAGATGAAGGTGAAGGATGGTTCTAAGTTGAAGATGAAAGGTTCGAGGCGAAGGGTTGGGCAGTTGAGGTTGGTGGACCTAAACCCTAATGTTTTTCTTTCAAATTTTAATCAGCGATTTAAATATTTCCTTTTTTAGAGGATAAATTCCCACATTTAAATTATGTGTTAGATGTATTAATACCCTATCCCATCAATCTGAAAATTTACGAAAAAAAATTGGAATAGTCTTAGTAATTGAATAGTCTTGGATTTAAATATTTCCTTTTCAAAAAAAAATTGGTTTTTTTTTTTCAAAAAGAAAGGAAATTTTCTATTTTATACGGGTAAATTTGAAAATTTACCTCAATACATTCTTATCAATTTTTTCTTAAATCTACTTTTAAATTATAATTAGCGATTTAAATTTAGATTTAAAATAAATATTTTGATTTCATTTATTTTTTATTATATGCAATTGATTCCCTAACATTAATAACACTATCGAAATTTTCTATTTTAGATGGATAAATTTCAAAATCTATCCTAACACACTCTTATCAATTTTTTTCTTAAATCTACTTTCAAATTCTAATTAGCGATTTTAAATTAGATTTAAAATAATTATTTTGATTCCATTTACTTTTTATTAAATACAGTTCATTCCCTAATATTAATGCCCATTATTTCTGTTGCTATTCGTTAAAAATTATAAATCCCTAAAATTATTCATATATACCTAATTGGTTACCAGAGTATATTTGTCTAAAATTTTCTCAGTATTTAAAAAAAAGTTGTTTCGCCATTATTACAATATCTCATAGATTTGACCATTTTTTAAAACATGTTATTAATTTTGATCATTACTGCAGTTGCACCTTTGATTGGAATCCAAAAAATTGAAGCCACACCAAACATACCTTGATTCTAAATAAAATATTATTTTAAAAATAAAAATAAGAGAAATCATTGAACTATATAAAATTATTGAACCAAAAAGAAAAGAATGTTCCACAACAGCATTTCAGCAAAAAGCATGCATATTCACGCATCCAGAACTTTGCTGTCTTCTTACTACATTACACGTCCAAAAAGAAGACAAGCAAGCTTGAAACTGAACATATGAACCCCTTATTCTATAACCAAAAGTTCAAGATGGGAAAATAAAACCTCTTTTAGAGAGGTTTAGATTCATTTCCTCTTAAACTCACAGCACAATGAAGAAGGTTCAAATAGTAACAATATAGCTTATTTGTCAATATTATCAAATCAATAGATGGAGAGGACTGTAAGAGTCTTAGAAAAACCTTTTGAGAGTGTAATCATAGACAGTTTGTAGAACACTTGAAGATATGTTATCTTCAGGCAACTTTAGAAGGCGGGCAACTTTCGAAAACTTAGCGTGGTGTCTTAATATGGCATCATTATCAACTTCTTTCAACCCTTCCTTGATGGGTACTTTTTTGGAAAGTGCCCATTGCATCGCCCAGATTGCGAGAGGCCGCATGTAACACAATGATCTGTACTGATCTGTCGTTGTCCAAGCCTCCGGTGTTTGAAAGTTGTATCTGACCACAACCAACAACATACAGTCTATAAATATGACAGTTGAAAGCCATAGGAGCATCCGCTCCTAATATATCATGTAAGTCGCTCACTTTATAAGTCAAACAAACCTGTTTACTTAAACCTCAAGGTGAGGTGCTAAAGAGAAAAAGACACAGAACAATTCGGCCAAAAAGATAGGCAAAATATAGGATAATTTTCGTGTATCAGCCTAGTGATAGATGTATATCACTAATAGACAAGTGATAGAATCCTATCACTGATTTATGTTGGTTGTGATCAGAAGTCCATTAATGATAAACACTTGCCCTACCAAATTTTCGTATTTGCAAAATCTTATTTGTTATATTTTCAAATATGGCAAAACTATTTGCCACCATTACTGTTGTCCTATCTAATATGGTTTCTAGAAAAAGAAACTTCAAAATTGGTGTTAAGACTGATGTTTTAAAACTATTATCCATTGCAGACCATCAAGCCTCTTGCATCGGCACTTGTCTAGACTATCATGAAAACAAACTAAATAACAGAACCAGTTATTTCATAAAATAAATGGATGAACAAAAGGAAAAGTAAATATGACTGAGTTACCCAAGGCCATCTTCAGACCATGCGGCTTCATGAATTCCTGCCGCAGTCGAAAATGCCGAGTCAATCATATTTTCGTGGATCATTGAAGCAGCAACAGCATATGTTACTCCTGACCATACTTCTCTCGACTGCATCGATGAGAGGTCCACTGTTCCATCTGGAAGCATCCCATTTACTGCACCCCGCTTCCCATCCTTCACCTTTAAGACATTGTAATTGTATACCTTCTCCAGTGCACTCCTCGCCTTGTCTTCATCAACAATGGGAACAAGACCACAAGCTCTTGCATACCTTGCACATTAGTATTTTTGTAATTACTTTTCATTAATGAGTAAAAAGTTACAAAAATGTGTTTAGATACATACTCTTTAAGTGCAAATTGATATTAAGTAAGCTGATATCCAAAAACAATTGAATACTCACATATTTTATCTAGTTTTTACTAAGTTAAAATGTTAAGGACATTCACAATTTTATTTTAGGAAAAATGATGGTTATCTCTCTTGTATCATATGAATATGACCCAATTTTTTAGTGTGAAGAAAGAATGGAAGAAGAATGAAAGGTAATGAGTTTAGCATAAATAGAAAGTCACATGGTAGTTCAGTATTCTAGAGCTCAACAAGTTTATTTTGTAATACTTAGTTCTGTTCATGTTCTTGTGGAAATGTTTACACCATTTAATGCTAAAAATATTTTTATTTAGTGTACTTTAAGATAGCATATACATACCACTGTCCAGCCAATTGATCAGCTTGAATAGATGAACTTGAACTCCCACCACTGCTGTCGTAGTTGAAGTAAGAACCATTCCACAATTTCTGGTAGGCACGTTTTGCCTTCTGAAATTTGAACCAAAAATAGTGTGCAGCATCCTTTTCTTCAACTAGACGAGCCATGGCCGAGGCAGCCTGTAAGGCTGCCACCCATAGACCGCCACTGTATGCACTAACACCCGTCACGGACCATGTATCATAAGTCTGATCAGGGAAGCCATCATTTTCAATCATCCCATCACCATCCCTATCAAATTGGTCCATATAAGCTATGGCAAGATAAACAGAGGGCCAAACAGCCTTTGCAAATTTCATATCCCCTGTGGCTACAACATCCCTGTAAATTTGGAGGACAAATTTCGGATTCAAGTCCTTCCACCTGTCCGTATTATAAAGGTTATATCCATTCACTTCAAACCACGGGTCATTAACTCCGATATCATGAGGAACGGCTCCAAGAACATTTCTTGCTTCCCATTTCCCACTATCAAGAAGTTGCATCTTGCTGGGATCATGCATCATTACTGCCGCTGCAAAATCTCGTTGAATGCTGAGTTCAAGTTTTGGAAATAGCATTATTATCGCAAAAGAGGAATAAAAATGAACGTCATAAGTATTCCACATGGTGTATTCAATCCCTTCAAGATAGAGGAATTGGCCAACATTCTCCTCTCCCTTTTGAAGAAGATTCACTCCAAATGCAGAATTTGATGCAACTGAAGTGCGTAATCCATCAAGTGTTGAAGTCATCCTCCCAAGAATATGGTTAGCAGTATCATTTTCATGGGATTTATCATTTATGCTCTGAACACCAAATCTGGATTGATCAAGGCAAAATCCTCTTTCTCCAAAGCTTACTAAACTCTGAATTGGAAGTGACCCATCTATAGATATATTGTCAAGAAAATTATCCAGATTTAATCAAAATAGCAAGGGACAATTAGAAAATAGTAGTTTACGAACTTTAAATATACCTGTCCAAATTGTCCCCCCTGCATTTAGATAATAAAGCTCATTAAAGAGAGTAACGGGATACCTGCAGAAACCAGGACACTTGTAAAATCTGAAGGAATAAAGCATTAATAATAAATGATATATCTAAGCCTACCATTGAGGAAACCTCTCGTCTTCAAGCACAGGTCTTTGCCAAGCATCAATTTGCGACTCCCAGTTTCCATGTTCTAAGTCAGAAACAGAAACATTCAGCATTAAGTTTTAAATTTTGAAAGGATTGAACATAATAACTAAGAATAAGAATCACAAATAGATCCAATACTATCTCAATCAAACTATAAAACATTTTACAACAGCTTAGCTACTTCATGGATTTAGCTTAGTTCATCAAAGGAAGAACTAATATTTAATCTTGTCGTCATCATGTTAATGGCACTCTCTCTCATGTTCACTCTCGTGCTCTTCCTTACCCACCATTTCCTCCCTTTCTGAACACTCACCCTTCACCCTCAAGATGGTTGAAGTGGATTAGGAGCTGTTTTTACAAATGGAAAGCCAAGTAATGGCTTCAAGAGGCTTAAGACACAGCGATCCCCTTTCACCCTTCCTTTTCCTTTTAGTTGGCGATGTTTTGAGTAGTCTCTTGGAGAATATCAATTCAAAAAGCTTGTTTGAACGCTTCACTGTGGGTAGAAATACAGTTCACATGTCACATCTTCTGTCACATCTTCAATTTGCAGACAACAGACTTCTTTTATCATGTGGGAGTTAGAATTAATTCCCGTTTATCTACTTCTATCGATGTGGGGAGGAAAGAAACGGTTGTATTCAGCTACAAAGTTTATTTTGTACACTGCAGGAGGTTCCATTTTTTTGTTAATGGGAGTTCTGGGTATCGGTTTATATGGTTCTAATGAACCAACTAAGATGATGATTCTATGTTGAATTCTTTAATAAGACTATGGAAGCCTTTGAACAGTTATCTGGGTTGAAGTTCAATTGAGACAAATTTTCGGTATGTGGGATTAACATAGATCATTCCAAAATATCTAAAATTGCATCCAGACTTCATTTTAAGGTGGATTCTCTACCAGTGTCTTACTTAGGTATGCCTCTCGGTAGAAATCCTAGAACTCTTGGTTTTCGGCAGCCCATTCAAGAGATATTTTTTTTTTGAAACAAGATACGAACTTTTCATTGATATATGAAAAGAAACCAGATTGTTTAAAGATACCATTCAAGAGAAAATTTTGAGGACATTGGACAGATGGAGGCGATTTCAACTCTCATAAGGTAGAATATTAACTCTATGTAATGTGTGGTTTTAGCTAATATTCCAACTTATTACATGTCATTATTTCAAATGTCACGGTTCAAGGAAATTGAGAAGAATAAGAGGAATTTATTTTGGGAAGGCCATTCTGGAGGCAAAACTAAGCACGTACTTCGTTGGATTATTAGTTCCCTTCATTTGAAGAAAGGTCGTTGGAGTTTGTGATCTCAAACAGACAAATCGAACACTTTTAGCTAAATGGGGTTGGCGATTTACTCAATAACCTTCTTCTTTATGGGGCTCAGTAGTGGCCAGCATTTATGGCACCGATATGTTCAATTGGCATTCATTGGAAAGGAGAAACAGTGGTTGAAGCTGCCCCCGGACCAGTATTTTCAAGCACTGGAGTAGTGTCCAGCACTGTTCTTCTTTTAAGGTTGGCAATTGTAGGCGCACACACTTTTGGCAGGACATTTGGCTTGGGATTCTTCGTTCCAGGTTGGTTTTCTCATCTTTATAGGTAATCAAATATCCTTTTTGTTTGGATTTGATAATTGGGACAGGTTCACGTCCTGTTGAAAAATTGAAACCTGATGGAGCCTTAAAGATTTAGAGGCTAAGGACTACATCTCACTTCTTTCCTAGCTGGAATTTAGAAGTCTCTGGTAAGTTCTCAGTTAAGCCTTTATCTTGCTCAAGGAAGACGGAAACATTTTACCAGAGGAGACTCTTTCTCCTATATGAAATTCGGTAAGTCCAAGGAAGGTCAGTGTTTTTGTTTGGATTTTCTTGTGCGGGAATTTGAATACTGCAGCAGCCTCCAAAGGAAGCTTCCCAAAGCCAATAGAGAGCTTTGGTTTGAAAAGAACAAAGGAATTTTTCATGACACAAGCATGGATTGGTTGGAGTGTTTTGAATTAGCAAAGTTTTCACTTTCTAATTTATCTGAGAACTACTCCTAGTCTTATTTGTTGGTCTTGGGATGCTTTTATTTTTTCCTCTTAGATTATCAGTTTACTCCTTTTTCTTATCTTGCTTTTGTTTTTCCTTAGTACTTTATCCCACTCCTATAGGAGTTCATATGTTTTTAAGACTTTAGCTTATTTATTCGACAATCAATATTTCATATCTTGATTAAAAAAAAAGAATGACTCATCTTGACACAAAAAATCACCATGACTCATCTTGACACAAAAAATCACCAACAAAAGAAGTTGTTTCGCAAAAGTTAGAAGGATACTGAACAATGGAAACAAATCCAAACTCATCATTCCTTCAAGATGTAAGGACTTTATCAGTCTCATAAACAAGTTCTTTAACGGAAGCTGCAAATGAAGATTTCCCAAAAATAAAACAGAATTTTGAAGGAAATTCTTACATTAAAGTAGTACCGTACTCCAACTTTTGCTGCAAGTCAGGCCAGCAGCCAGAAGGTTCTCCAAAAAGAGCTTATTTCTCCAACTAAAAGATTTTCTGGTGCAAGTAGTCAAAGGTTTGAACAAAGAGGTAAAAGCAATTTTTAGATGATTGTGTTTATTGGAAACGGTTTTCACTATTGGTATATCCTGGACTCTAGTCAATACCACATTCAAGATAACTTCATTGTTGTAAAATATCATGGGGAACAGAAATGACTATGCAGGAAACCCTTCCTTAGTGAACTTCTCATTCTTTGGGCTTTTTAAAGGGAGTTTTTCAAAAAACTCTTCCTTTGTGACAAATTGTACAGAAGTAGATGGACCTGCCTAAGCTGGTGGAGGTTCTGTTGCTCGTGCAGCTGGGAATCCCAGGTAGAAAAGCGGGAGGTGCTAAAGTGAAACGAGTGAGGTAGTTATCGCTACTTCCTCCAGAGCAACCAACTCAGTTCTTGCCTAACTATCATGGGTTGCCATTCCCACTAATTTAGGAATTCAAAGACCTACTTCAGGGGTGATAACTACGATCAAGAGGAATGAGAGTGATTCCTTATAGGTAGTGAGGATCATATTTCCCATACCTTTAAAAGAAACATAATTAAACAATTTTTTTTTAGGATGTGAACTTCAGGATGTGAACTTCTCATTGATATAATGAAAAGAAACAAGAAGCGTTCGGGAAACAAATTCCTAAAAGGAGTGAAAGATAAAGAAAAAATAAAATACAAAGCTCCGAAAAGATTTGCAAATCTTTCAAAACCAATGAAACACGAACACGCCTTTTTGGGTGAAGTATCTGTGTCAGACACATGTCGGACATGACTACATCTGGACACGTGTCCGACACGCTATTTTACGTATCTGATTTTTAATTTTTTAAATTTCGAACACGCTTGGGCACTCTATGGACACGGGAGGGACACGTGAACATGAGTTTTATTTTGTTTTCAAGCCCATTCCTAGCCCAAATTAAGAAACCCAAAGTCCATTAACAATTTTAAAAACTAAAAGTTAAAAAAAAACCCGAGATCTAATTTCAATCCACCGACGCATTCACTTCACGAAAAAGCCCTCCCCCACCTACGAAAACAATGCGCCACAACCACAGTAAAAAAATATAAATTACATATATTCTAAAAAAATATAAAAAAAATA
This sequence comes from Momordica charantia, assembly GCF_001995035.1. The sequence goes on along the minus strand of NW_019104842.1, from coordinate 78,762 downwards.
ACGAATCCCGGACGTGTCCGTGTCTTATTTTAGGAATTAACGTATCGCCGTGTCTTGTCATGTCCATGTCCATGACCGTACTTCTCAGTTCAAAACCAAGGCTGCTAAGAAGATCATAAATATTATCGCAGACCCTCAAAAGTGAATCCATGAACCATCAAAGATATGAGTAATGGGCTTCCAAACCTGGCTCTGAACATTGAAAGTGGAAAAAACTAACTCTCCATAAAACACAAGGTACAAAATTTAACCACTTCACAAACATTCATCCCTATCGAACTGAAAAAGAGAGAAAAATCTTCAATAATATCTAAAAATTTATATGACGCTCCTTTAAGAATGGAAGATTATCTTTGAGAAGGAAGAAACAACCCAAAATTACTTCGATCTTTGTTACAATCCAAATCAGAATGAGTGCTATGACTAACTTCCAGATCCCCGCTGAAATCCAAAAACTCTATCTTTCTTTTTTTTTTTTAACAAGAAATAAACTTTTCATTAAAAATATGAAAAGGAAGAAAAATGTTTAAGGATACAAACTTCCAAAAAAGAAGCGAAGAGAAAAGCAAAAGCAACCAAGTAACAGAGATCCATAGAATACAAAAACGAAGAATGCCCGCTAAAAATAACCGAAAACCAAAGCCCATCGGCAAAATGAGAAGCTGAGGAGAACACGACCATAAGCATCGAACAAGAATCTCTGAAAGTTGAAAAATAAAACTTGGTAAAAGCCTCTTCGAGCCAACGGAAACAATGAACACCAAAGACCAAGCCTCCCAGCTGAAATCCAAAAACTCATTTTTTTTCTGAAAGAGAAACAAACTTTTCATTGAAAATATGAAAAGGAAGAAAAATGTTCAAGGATACAAACTTCCAAAAGGAAGCGAAGAGAAAAGCAAAAGTAACCAAGTAACAGAGATAGAATGCCTGCTAAAAATAACCGAAAACCAGAGCCCATCGGCAAAATGAGAAGCTGAAGAGAACACGACCATAAGCATCGAACCAGAATCTCTGGAAGTTGAAAAATAAAACTTGGCCAAAGCCTCTTCGAGCCAACGGAAACAATGAACACCAAAGACCAAGCCTCCCATAAACCAATACCAACAAAGCTTGAGTACAAATGCAACAAACAAAAATGTCTCTAGGACAAGCTCAAACGAAACTCAAATCTTCTGCGCTTGAATATCATAGGTAACTCTTCGAAAATACCTTCCATCAAGGGCCAAGGGAATGCTATGTGAATCTAATGAGTGATATTAAAAGAGGAGCTGAAAACTAGAGCTTAAGATCACGCTCCTTTACCAAAACAGAAGATCTTCAAAGATTTGGTAATATTGGAACTAAAGTGATTCCAACAGCTTCAAAAAGAGACAACCTCTTGGTTTTAAAACTCAAAGCTTCCTCTTTGTCAAACAAACATCTTTTTGCCGGCAATTTTCCTTTTGATGTCGCAACCAGAAACCTTTAGAGCGGGAGATGGACCTTCCTTGAAGAGAATTAAAATCCTTAGAAAAAGAAAATCCCAAAAAGTCCTCTTGAAAAGAGTCCTGAATTTCTAAAAAAGATGGGGAATCTTGACTACTCATGCTGAGATTTAAATCTTCCTCATCACCCGAATTAGTAGAATCCGTTAATCTTTTCTTTGCTGCATCATTGGTTGAGTTAATAATTCCGAGCGTAAGAGGTTCCTGGATTTGAAGAGACTCCTTTGCAGAAATCGAAGATTTACCATCCGAAGGAGCCGCAGATTGCGTGATATTATTGCTATGCCTTTCTCTTTCTTCATTAAAGTCCATTTCCAAATTGGCTTCAAGGGATGACTGAATTTGAAGGGGCATGTTTGCGGAATTCAAAAACTTTCAAATCGAAGGGGACACGTTTGACGTTAGACTTTTCCTAGCTTTTCTCTTTCTTCATTAAAGACTTTTTCCAAATTGGTGGTAAATATGCCAGCTGTCTTTGAAGATTCGAAATCCATAGGAAATCTCTAGGCATAAGTTCTTGAATAAAAGAAGGGTAGAGGAGGAATAAAGTTTATACCCGATCAAAATTAGGGCTACATTCCCGCTGAGTCTTAGGGCTACAATTTGCCGTTATAATAACAACTCCAGATCCAAGAACTTTCCCATATATGTGTCTTCTCCCCAGCTCTCTTTTTCAACAAAAAGGTCTCCTTCCCAAACAAAGACTCTTCATCTGCCAAAACTCTTTGGTATCTTTGAATATCCAACGGATTTGAAAAGTCTGCGATCAAGTGTGAAATCAAATCCAAGTCACTTTCTACCTTAATCGAACCAAGCACACGGAATGTAAAGGAACCCAGAGAATGAGAAGTAATCTCGGTCGAGGCAAGTAAAAACCCACAAAAGTTGTCTTCTACTTGAATTCAAGCTTCTTGGCAATCCAATAAATTAAGGGTTTTAGACGCAATACTCTTTAAACCTCCAAGATGTGTTCCAATAGCCTTGAAATATTGCTTATTCGAAAATTCTAGAGGTAAAAGTCACAAACTCTCACCACCCAACCTCGATCCCCTAGGATCACCTCCTTCTTGCTATGTTTGCTAAAGCATCATTTCTCAATTTTTACGTGAAAAGATACCAAGTTGTGACATTTCCCATTGACAAAGTCTTTCTTCAGCATTCGACCATCCTCAAACCTTAGCAAGGTTTTGACAACCATAAAAGGGTTGATTTGACAACTTTGTGAAAAGTGAACTTGCAAGTCGGTTGTGATTTTCTTCCAAATCGTCATGAGCACAAAACCTTGGGATAACGATAAGGTTATCCAAATCCAACTTTAGAACTTCATATTCTTTCATAACCCAAAAAGTCGATGGAGCTGCCTTGACAAAATCCACTGACTCCCAATCGTCGTGAGCACAAGACCTTGTGATAATCATAAGGTTATCCCAATCCAACTGTACAACTTCATCTTCTTTCCTAACCCAAAAAGTCGATGGAGCTGCCTTGACAAAATCCACTGACTCCCTTAAGGCAATCTGGGGATTAAAAGACTTTGAATCACCTTCTACAAATTCATCAAATGACTACAAGTTTGAGGAAACCTTAGAAAACAACTAGTCACTTATAATTTCCCAAAAACCTGACCAAGCAAATTTATTGAAACGAGCAAGCACATAAATATATTTTCTTCGCAACTAATTCCAATACCCAACCAAGCATGGAGCACTTCTTCTGAATACGACAAGTCCCATGTTCATCTCTAACTTGCTTGAAAAACCTAAAATTAATGGAAGTTGCAAACAATCCACCAAAGCACTCTTTAACTAATGGAGCTGGGACTCCTGAAGAGGAAGATGAACGGTCTTAGAATCTTTAAGAAAAAAACGGTCATTTTCACTCCAAACCCAATAAAACTTGTTCCCAATACAGCAACTTTTCGAGTACATACTTTCTAAAACTTGGATAGAAACTTCAAGCAATCTTCAAATGTGAACAGGCTTCAAACTTGAACAATCGACTGAGATGAAGGCCTAAAGGAGGAAGAGGAGAGAGAAGAGGAAGAAGAGAGCGTACTTACCCTTTTGTTCTGTCACGACTTATTATTATGTTTTCGAAAAAAAAAACCACTTTCATGAAGAGAAATGGGAGTACAACAAGAAGAGGCCACCCATTTAAAGCTCCTTTAATAGCAATCATCATTTGGTGAATGAACTATACCTTGAGAAAGATGAATCCGCTTTGAAAAGTCATGAAAAATCCCAAAAAATCTTGGATTATTTTGAACGAAACAAAAACAACATTATCAGAGAATGGTGCAGCCACCTTTTAAAAAGAAAAAGAATATGAAAAAAGAACATATTAAAGGCTCAACACGGAGCATTACAACTAGAATAAGAACAATAACAACCAAATAATTCTTCCTTCGGTAAACAAGACTCCTCTAATGAATCGATGAAATTCCCCATGATTTTCATGCAGCACTCCTCAATAGGATCACCTTTCTTCAGAAGCGATGGTATTCTCCTTCCAATCTTCATGAACACCAAGTCTAGATAACCATCAAATAATCCCAATCCATTTAAATCACATTTTTCCCTTTTTGATCCATATGCTGTGTTGAACTTCCTGTCTAACTTTAACCTAAGCATTTTCCTACAACGAGATTAGTCTTTGTGTATCTTCGTTGGTCGGAGCTTGGCAGTTTTGGAAGCATCTGCAACAACGACCGACTGACTACATCAAACGCTCAGTCAGTTTAGGTCGTAACTGATGCAAAAAGAGATTAAGGTGGGAGAAGAAGAAAGAGGACCGACCGACCGACAGAGGTGGTAGTTTTCGAAGCATCTGCAACAACGACCGACCGACTACATCAGACCGCGATCAGTTTACGTCAAAACCGACCAAAAGGAGACAGAGGTGGGAGAAGAAGAAAGAGGGAGAAGAAGGGGGAAGAAGAGATAGGAAGACAAGAAGGATGAGAAGAAAAAGAAGGGGGAGAAAAGGGAGGGGGGAGAAAAACATGGAAGTAGAGATGGGGAAGAAAATAGAGGGGGCGCCAATCAAGGGAAGAGTCAAAGATAAAGGGGGAGACAAAGCGCAAATTTCAAACAAAAAAAAAAAAAAATCAAAACAGAACTTTTTTAAATTTTAAAGTACTAGTTTGTGCTTCTAATTTTCTCAAGATGTTTTTCAGACTGCATTAATTCCAATCTGCATGTGTACTATTTTTTCTTTTTAATAATGCATTATCAATCGGTCGGTTTTTTGGTTTTCCAGCCAAACCGATTGATTGTTCGGTTTTTAAATTAAAAACCCTTCGACCAAATCAATGGTCGTCGATCGATCAGATCAGTTTTTTGGATTGTTTTGAACAATCCTACTTCTTAACAATAAAACCCATCTCATCATCATTAGTCATAGAAAAAATAGATTAATCTCCTTTTGCTTCAAAATTGAGTCTTTTATCATTTTCCAAAACACTAATCAACCTCTTTTATTGATACCAATGGGGACCACTATCCTACCTTCCGTTCCTAATTGGAAGACTGAAATACATTCGAGACTCCAATGATGTTAATAGAACTACCTTCACTCACTGGATCGAAGTTATCAACTAACGATTTTCTCCTTTGTTTGTTTAGAGAAATGGCTTTCTCAGTGGATATTGCATGAAATCCACAATAACCTCCTTGAACCAAATGAGCTACTTCATATGAAGAGAGATGTGAAAATGGTGATTATCTGTTATTTCTTCCAACTCAGAAAGACAACTCAGTGATGAGTGGATAAAGAACATCTCCTTAAATCCATGATTCAGATAACTTAATAATGAACGAACTTGAATCTTCAAGAACAATTAGAGAACTAAAAACTAGAGAGCAGAGAGAAAAGGTTCCACTTTCTCCTCAATAGCATTTCATGTTTCCATCTTCTCCACAAGTCTTGGTCATGTTTCCTAATAATTAGGGAACTAAAAACTAGAGAGGAGGAGGGATTGGTTTATTGTTTGAATATAGCCAAATTTAAAGCTTCTCGGTAGCGTTCTCTCGGTCTTATTCAAGGACTATTCTCGCTTACCACAATTTGTTCTTCTTGGAGACATTTTTAGGGCCTTAGTCGTTTGTATTTATTTTATGCATTTCTTCTCTATCTTTACTCTTTTTTATTCCTCTGAGAATTTGTATCTTTGAACCTCTCTATTTCTTCATATATGTTAATGAAAAGTTTTTCCTTGTTCAGAAAGAATAAAATAGAAATACTTACAATTTACAAGCTAAAAACGAACCCATACACTCATAAGAGGTTGAACCAAGCATTCCAAGGCGTCACTTCACCATGCTAGAGTCATTGTACAAACGACCCAATTAAAACAACCTAAAACCAGAAATTCAAGTTCAAATAGATAAAAATGGGAATGACTAAGAATCCCAATCAAAACACCTCTAAGATAAAACCCAAACTACCTAAATCAAAGAGTACTTATATTAATTTTTTTCTTCATCAATCTACGTACCTCGAGCATTTGTTTTGGTCTTGCCAGTATGCTCATAAGATCTAGCTTCGTTTATTTGACTGTTTTGGGGTAGAGCTAGCCCTTCCTAGGGATCTTAGCGCATTTTAGAGGAGATGCTGTTTGCCCCCCCCCCCCTCTTTCGTGATAAGGGGCGGTTCTTGTGGTAGGCAGGTTTTTTGTCTACTTTGTGGGGTATTTGGCTGGAGAGGAACAATAGAATTTTTAGGGGGGTGGAGAAGACGTTGGATTCTGTTCGGGACCTTGTTAGATTTAAGACTTTTTTCTGGGCTTCAGTCTCTAAAGCCTTTTGTAATTATCCGTTACATGTTATTCTTTTGGATTGGACCCCTTTTCTTTAATGGGTGTCCTCTTTTGGGGATGTTTTTTGTATGCCCTTCTTGTTGTTCTTTTCATATTTCTCAATGAAAGTGCAGATTCTTATCTGTTAAATTATAGTTATTTTATTTTAAAGGTTTCCTATTGTATTTAGGTTAGGCTTTTCTTGTTCTAATAGGTAAGTATTTCCCTTATCCTAATAGGCAAGAATTTCTTTTAGTTTCTTCTTTGTGACTACTATTTATATCACCTTGTATCAATCATTTGTAGTAATCAAGTGAGAATTATTTTTTCCTTATCAAATTAACATGGTATCAGAGCAATGAGGTTTTTTGTTGATTGGCCTTCATCTCGACTATTTTCTTGTTGGTGGGTTTCTTCCGTTACTGTTTTTTGGACCCGTTTCTTTCCTGTTTGTGGGTTTCTTCCATCATTCAGCCGTCGTTGCCGTCGCTATTCATACGCCACTGTCACCACCGTTCGAAGTCTGCATTGTCGCAGCTGTTCAATCGTCGTTTTTTCCTCCGAGGTCTTGTTTGTCGCTGATTGTTCAGTCATCGGAGTCGTCATCAGAAGCGCCGTCGTCAGGTTCTGGGTGTGCCGTTCGTGGTCGTCGGATTGTTTGTGTTCATTATTTTTCGGTGTGGCCGTCGATTGAACTGTTCGTGGCTGCTAGGTATTTCTCTCAAAGAGTGGCGACTAGGGTTTCAAAAGAGAACTAAATATTGCTTGGTTCGGTTCACGGTTTTCGGTTCGGTTCGATTTTGCTCGATTCGGTTCGTATTGGTTCAGTTTCAGCCCGGTTTGATCTAGTTCTGGTCTGCTTCTGTTTCTTTCTAGTATGATTCAACCTTTTTCTGGTCTGATTCTACTTGGTTTGGTCCGATTTTACTTTGTTTTTTCCTAAAATCAAAGTCTAACAAGAAACTATTATGGAAGAAAATTATAAATCTGGAGAGCTACAATACATCCACCCTAGTTATAGGTTGGATGGAAAAAATTATTTAAAATGGTCTCAACTTGTTTAAACATTCTTAAAAGGAAAAGGAAAATTGAACCACATTACTGGGAAAGGACCCAAACCAGAAGATCCAAAGTTCGATGTGTGGGATGAAGAAGATTCAATGGTCATGTCTTGGTTATGGAATTCGATGACTCCGACTGTTAGTGATACATGTATATTTCTTTAAGACTGCAAAGGACATGTGGGAAACAATGGAACAAACTTATTCCAAAGTAAAAGACGATGCAAAAATATTTGATATCAAAACTCGTATCTTTGGAACAAAACAAAGTAATCGAACATGACAGAATACTTCCAAATTTCGTTGGTTTATTGTATTCATCGATGATTGTACTAGAGTTTCATGGGTTTATCTTTTAAACAAAAATCTGATGTTGGTTCTACCATTTAAACATTCTTCCATATGATCAAAAATCAATTTGGAATCCAACCCAAACGATTTCGTTCTGACAATGCTTGAGATTATTTCAACCAAACCTTAACATCATTCTTTCAAAAACATGGAGTTATTCATTAGTCGTCTTGTGTGGAAACTCCTCAACAAAATGGGGTGGCCGAAAGAAAAATTGGTCACATCCTTTCTGTGACCCGTGTCCTTTTTCAAAGAAATGTTCCTAAATCCTTTTGGGGAGAAGCTGTATTGACAGCCACCTACTTAATCAATCGGTTACCATCTGCTACTCTAGATCAAAAAACTCCCATGAAAATTGTATCGAAATTTTACCCTGACTTCCGCATAACAAATAATTTGATTCCTCGAGTATTTGGTTGTGTAGTTTTTGTTCACGTTCATAGTCATCAACGAGGTAAACTTGAGCCACGAGCACTCAAATGTATTTTTGTTGAATACTCGAACACTCAAAAGGGATATAAATGCTACCATCCTTTTTCTAAAAGGTATTTCATCTCTGCCGATGTTACCTTTTATGAAGATGCTAGCTTCTTTACTTCACCTTATCTTCAGGGGGAGGAAATATTGTTGGTTGATAAGAATTTACCTATTCCTAATCTCACTTTTCCTTCAAACCCTTTACCATCACCTATGCCAAACCCTACTCGAATTGACCTCAACCAACCTTCTTCATCTGTAGACCCCTCATTAGATCCATCTAACCCTCCTACTACTATGCCATTACAGGTTTATTCAAGAAGGAACATTGAAAAAGATAAGTAAGTCCAAGAGTCTGAACATATCTCTAGAACTGAAATTGACGAGGAAAGTGTCAGTAATGAGTCTGACATTATAGTATCCAGTAATGATGAATAAGATATGGATTTACCTATTGTTTTGAAGAAAGGAAAACGAACTTGTACTCAATATCCATTATTTCACTTTGTATCATATGACAAACTCTAAAGTCAGTATAAAAGTTTTATGGTGAACCTTACACAGGTAAATATTCCAAAAACATATATGGAGGCAATACAATATAAAGAATGGAGACAAGCAATGAATCTTGAAATGCAGGCCTTAGAGGAAAATAGAACATGAGAGTTGGTTACTATGCCTAAAGATAAGAAAGCAGTAGGTTGTCGATGGGTATATACTGTGAATTATAAAGCAGATGGAACACTTGAGAGGTATAGAGCATAGTTAGTTACTAAAGGATATACTCAAACATATGGAGTTGATTATCTTGAAACATTTGCACCTGTTGCCAAGATGAACACAGTACGAATACTTCTATCTCTCGCTGTCAATCATGGATGGGACATGTTACAATATGACGTTAAAAATGCTTTTCTGCATGGCGATCTAGAAGAGGAAATTTATATGGAGATTCCACCGGGGTATGAGCAAGCAGGAAATAAAGTTTGTAAATTGAGAAAAGTGTGGTATGGATTAAAACAATCTCCCAAGCCATGATTTGGTAGATTTTCTCAGGTTATGAGAAAGATGGGCTATAAACAAAGTCAAGGAAATCATACATTGTTTATAAAACATTCTACTACAAGGGGAGTAACAGTATTGATTGTTTATGTGGACGATATTATTGTCACTGGCAATGATAATAATGAGCAAGATAAATTGAGAAATTGTTTAATCCAAGAGTTTGAAGTTAAAGAACTGGGAAGACTGAAATATTTTCTTGGGATAGAAGTAGCCTATTGTAAACAAGGCATATTCTTATCACAACAGAAATATGTGATTGACTTATTTTCTGAAACAGGAAAGCTTGGTAGCAGACTAATGGGAACACCAATTGATCAAAACCATATACTGTGTGCAGCTAAAGAGAGTCCCGCAGTAAATAAGGAAACTTACCAGAGGTTAGTTGGAAAATTAATATATCTTTCTCATACAAGACCGGATATTGCGTATGCTATAGGAGTGGTGAGTCAATTTATGCATAGTTCAAAAGAAGTCCACCTTCAAGCAGTATACCGAATACTTCACTATTTGAAGAACTCTATTGGAAGAGGATTACTATTTAAGAAAAGCGAGAAACTCAATCTAGAAGTTTATACAGATGAACATTATTCAGGATCAATAGATGATAGGAAATCAACTTCTAGCTACTATACTTACTTAGGTGGAAACTTAGTGACATGGAGAAGCAAAAAGCAGAATATAGTTGCAAAATCAAGTTCAGAAGCAGAATTTAGAGCAATGGCATTAGGTATCTGTAAATTACTCTGGATAAAGATTATTTTAGAAGATTTGAAGATTCTATGGGAAGGACCTATGAAACTTTATTGTGATAACAAGTCTGCCATCAGTATTGCACATTATCCGGTTCAACATGATAGAACCAAGCATGTTCAAGTTGATAGACACTTCATAAAAGAAAAGTTAGATAGTGGCCTCATATGTACTCCATTTGTACCAACAAACAATCAAATAGCAGATATTCTTACAAAAGGATTGAACAACAACAACTTTGAGCATTTGGTTAACTGGGAATGGAAAATATTCATTCACCAACTTGAGGGGGAGTGTTAAATTATAGTTTATTTTATTTTAAAGGTTTCCTATTGTATTTAGGTTAGGGTTTTCTTGTTCTAATACATAAGTGTTTCCCTTGTCCTAATAAGCAAGAATTTCTTTTAGTTTCTTCTTTGTGACTACTACTTATATAGCCTTGTATCAATCATTTGTAGTAATCAAGTGAGAATTATTTTTTCCTTATCAAATTAACATTATCAAAAAAATAAAAATAAAAAATAAACAAATTTGTGCACTACTTTAATTTTCAACACATAAAAGGGACTAATTATGGTCCAAACAACCTAATTATATTTTACAATTAAAATTACCTAGTATTGCATCGCGTGCAATATTGGCAGCAGCATCTCCAAGGTTACCATAGAATTTGGTGTAACGCCTGCCCATAAAATCTTCTTTAACAACGTATGTAATAATTCATATAGAAATATTTCTCGTACAATTTTGTACTAACCTGTGATAAGTTTTTCCTGTACAAAAGTTGACTTCAGGGCAGTCCCATGACAATGAAAATGTTACAGTACGAACTGCATCAGATGGAACCGTAACTGAAGCAGCAACGGCCGCACCGATGGATGAACCCACTTCAGAGGGCATTGACATATCAGCAAAGTTAAGGCGATCAAAGGATCCATGCTACAAGAACAAAATAGGCTAATCAAGCTCCAAATTTAAGTAATAATACAAATTATGATTTTATTAAGAGTTGTCGCAGCATGAAGAGTTAAGAAAATAATAACAGTATAAATTTAAAATGTTCTCACTAAATCAGTATATTTTCTTATACTGACACAAGGGAGGAAAAGAGCCACATTATTCTTTTTGAAACAAGTAACAAAATTCTTCATTAATTAGTGAAAAAATGATAATGTAAGGTCCAGTCTACCAAGTATTATAGTTGGTTTACTTGTGGATATTAGTTGTAATTAGTTGTAAATATTAAATTCTTATTTACATTCCTTTTATGTACTGTGCCTTTCTCCTATATAAGAAGGTTTTGTATTTCTCACTTGAGATATATTATTGGAATACAAGTATTTTATTCCATCTAAATCAAGTTGGTATCAGAGCCATGGTCTAAACCAAGCTATGTCGATGAATCCTCGAGTGTCGAACAAAGAAGTGGTGAGCCTCAGAAGGTGTAATAATGGTGTAATCCGTGGGTGTGCTCTATCAAGGCTGTGTTGCATCCTTGAGGCCTTTTGGGTGAAACCAAAAGTAAAACCGTGAGGGCTATGCCCAAAGCGGACAATATCATACCATCGTGGAGATTATGTGGAGTACTCGGGATACTTGTTGTCCTTAACAAGTGGTTATGAGCTATGGATTTCTTCAGAGTCAAGCTGATCATACCATCTTTTATAAACGTTCTGAAAATAATAAAATTGCAATTTTGATTGTCTATGTAGATGATATTGTGCTTACAGGTGATGATGAAGTAGAATTGGCTACTTTAAAGAAAAGACTTGCATGCGAATTTCAAATCAAGGACCTAGTAACATTAAAATACTTCCTAGGAATGGAGTTTGCCAGATCTAAGAAAGGTATCTTTGTAAATCAAAGAAAATATATTCTTGATTTGCTTGGAGAAACAGGTTTGCTTGGATGCAAGATAGCTGAGATTCCTATTGAACCTAATATGAAATTGGAAGCTGCGAAAGAAGAAGTAAAGGATAAGGAACGATATCAAAGTCTTGTGGGAAAACTCATTTACTTATCTCACACACGTCCAGATATTACTTTTGCAGTGAGCATGCTAAGCCAATTTATGCATTCACCAGGACAAGTTCACTTTGAAGCTGCCTATAGAATTTTAAGATATTTGAAAGGAACTCAAGGAAATGGCATATTATTCATAAAACACAACCATTTACCGGTTGAAGTTTGTACCAATGCTGATGGGCAGGAAGTACAATAGATAGAAGATCTACTTCTAGGTACTGTTTGTTTGTTGGAGGTAACTTAGTCACTTGGCGACGTAAAAAACAAAATGTAGTAGCCAGAAGCAGCGCTAAAGCTGAATTTAGGGCCTTAGCTCATGGTATTTGTGAAGAGTTGTGGATAAAAAGGTTGCTTGAAGGACTGAGGGTTTTTCAGAAGGCACCCATACGAGTTTATTGCGACAACAAGGCTGCCATCTCCATAGCCCACAATCCAGTTCAACATGATAGGACTAAGCATATTGAAATTGACAGACATTTCATAAAGGAAAAAGTGGACACCGATGTGATATGTATCCCTCATCTCCCAAAAATAGAACAGACTGCTAATGTGTTGACAAAAGGACTACCAAAAATACAATTTGACAGGATGATTGACAAGCTGGTAATGGAAGATATCTTTAAACCAGCTTGAGGGGGAGTGTTGGTTTATTTGTGGATATTAGTTGTAATTAGTTGTAAATATTAAATTATTATTTACATTCCTTTTATGTATTGTGTCTTTCTCCTATATAAGAAGGTTGTGTATTTCTCACTTGAATACAAGTATTTTATTCCATCTAAATCAAGTATTACATACAGGAAAAACTCAAAATGAAGCTTACAAACAAAATCCCACCTCAATTTGTGTGACTATACAGGGAAATAGTTGCTATTGCTAAACTCTCTATCTAAAAAAAATCCAAGAAGAGAAATGGATTTTGCCAACTTGAACATTTCTCTCCAATCTTTTGTCTTTCAATTCAATGCAATTAATAGAAAAAACTTTTCAATTGGAAGCAATGAAAGGAGAATAATTTAAAAATAATAATAATAATAATTAAAAAAATAATAATAGACAACTGAATCTCTCAAGCTTCCCTCCACAAAGTCTGGTCCTCTTGGAATATTTGTACATTCACAATGTGACACCCTTGTCAACTACCCTACAAAATGAGTTGATTCCTTCAACTCTAATAAAGAACTCAATGAAGATGGTGCAAACTTCGAAAGGTATGGTCTACCTGTGTTAAACATGACAATCAAGGTGGAGATTTCATTGCTCATGGTTTTCCTTTTAAGGAAACCCAACTTTGTTCATCCCACCTCTGCGGGAACAAACTAAAAGTGCTAATAGTTTGAGTGCTCTTTATGGACCAGTTAAACACAATGGCTATGATCACACTCAGTATAATTGGCCTCAAGGTCGAAAAGATGTTACCAATCATACTAAGCACGTGCATGCACCACCTTCATCTAACAGAATTTAAAAATTTCAACACTACCACCTCACCCTCCTGTCTCCACTTTTGTCCCTTTTTTTAAGGGATTCACTGATACCTCAATAAAAAGCGACCAAGTTCAAAGTAGGGTCTTCATGAGATCAAATTTTCTAACAAAGACCCTCCTAAAGAGGGTTAGTGCCTCCTAAGAAGAAAGTTTTGAGCAATATCTCCTAAATGGAGGCCACCCTCCTTTAAAAAAGTTAATCAATCTTCTATCAAAGATAAAAGTCATAGTGTAAATAAAAGTAGGAGTATTTCTAATGATCACAATTAATTTGAATGGGCACATTTAGCAGTTCCTTGAGGATAATATTACTCAATATTCATTATCGATAGTACTTCAACTTCAACCACAATGTAAAAATAATTGAAAATTGCACACCTGCAAGGTACATTAAAGGAGTTCTAAATAAAATCATTCATTACCTAAGGTGTCCAAGAATTTTAGGTGGAGTGATACAGTTAAAAATTCCACATCTGCTCAAATGTAAAAGAATATCTCAACAAAATAATATGCTAACTAAGATATCCGAGAATTTCAGATGGTCAAAGTTAACATTCATTTTAATCTCTAAGCATCATCAAGAAATGATGCTAAATACACCAAACTAAATACCTCTTTGATCTCAAGCCACATATCTTTGGCCGATATGCCCTGGAAGTTACCGGATGTTACAAAGCAAGGGCAATTTGAGACATGAACTCCATTACCCTCCTGTGCTGCAATAGCATAAGTCACCGGAGGAAATCCACTTGTCGTCCTGTATTGCATATTTAAAAGAGAAGATAATGAAATATAAAAATATATAATTAATGCACTAATCAGACCCTTGTCGTCCCGTATTGCATATCTAAAGAGAAGATAATAAAAATATAAAAAAATATATAATTAATTCACTAATCAGACCCTGCCCAATCCCCTTTTGTTTCCTTTATTTGCAATCAATAACAAAGAAAGGCACTTGCTTGTGATGCAGGAGCACAGCATGCACGCCATCCTTCTTCCTAAAAAAGTAATGAATATTGTAGGTTAGATTTGAATTTACGATAAATATATAATACAAACACAAACGCATAAACTAGATTTAGTTAGAAAAACAATTGCAGCCATAGTTCTGATTATACAGGATAAAAATGAGGTCAAGTTAATGTTATTTTCTTACTTCGTTCTTGAATTGATATGGTTTCCAGAATATTCAGAAAGCCCTCCAACCGAATTCTGAATGGCATGGGAAAAAAAAAAAGAAAATAACTAAGTCCAAAGAATCTCATGCATCTATCTAAATATAATATATACAAAATCCAAGAAAGAATCTAAAAGAATAAGAATTCATTAATGACATAGTATTAGAGAAAAAAATTAAAGCAATCAAATCGATATTCATGAAGAACACATACTGCCCAGGTGAAAAGCAAAGTGACGTCAGCAGCAGTTTTTCCACAATTGTGCAACTGAAGAAACGTAAATCACGAGACCAACAATGAACTTAAATTCATAAGACAAACAACAAGAGCAAAAAATAAGATAAAAATAAAAGGAAATACCGAAATCCATTTCTACCGTGAAAGTAAAAACAGAGACAGGGTAGCTGCTCTCCTTGTAATTATGGGGAATAACCGGTGAAATTTGACGGCAAACTATTCTAAGTTCTGGATCTGGTTCACCTGCAGTGAAGAAGAAAGGGTGAAAAATGACTTGGATATAAATAATGATCAACTTAAGAAACGTGAATGTAAAAATTAAGGCTTTGTTTGACAATCATTTTGTTGTGGGTTTTCTATTTTTGATGATTAAACTTACAACCATTACTTCCACCTATACCTTCATTTGTCTTGTTATCAAATTTTTACAACCATTTTCAAAATCTAAGCCAAATTTTGAAAATCAAAAAATGTAGTTTCCAAAAGCTTGCTTCTTTTTTTTTTTTTTAAATTTAGTTTTGTGTTTTGAAGAAAGATGAAAAAGCATACCAGAGAAAACATAATTTTAAAAAAGAGAAAATTAAATCGAAGCCATTATCAAACGGAACCTAAATAATATACCGTCGTATACTGTCCAAGACCTTGGATACAGAGCATGATATGTCGATCTTCGACCCTTCAAATTCCAGTCCCAGGACCCAATACCTGATAATTCAACTTCCCTGACAGAGGAAACTTGATGTCAAGAAATATGTATTATATGATATGATACAAATAAAATGTTTAATAACAACTACCTCTGTGTTTGAGGGCTCTGTGCACATAGTACAGTAGAATATTGCTGCGCATTTGGACGTGAAACAAAAACCTGTTGCGAAGTTATAGATGGAGTGACAGTGCGATGTGCATGTAATAATACACATAAAGAGTCATATTGAGACAGCAAGGGAAGGCAATTTAGATTCACTGAACTCACAGAAAACTGATTTGCTAAAATTGGCTTATCTTCACATATTCTAGGGAATAGTTGCCAGCGTTGAAATTGACCTCTGTAACTTCTTCCAATGCTTCCTGATCTGTACATTTTGGAGTGTTAAAATAGCAAAAGAACAAAGTATAGCTACATGTATTCCCAGATCAATTTGAACGAACCAAGAGCTTATATAATTTTTTTTTTTTTAAGAAACAATTTGATTGATGTATGAAATTACGAGAGCTTATATAATTTGAACGAACCAATCACCCTTATGTCCGTCCAATAGAATAAGAATAACTCTAGAACCAAGTTTTCGAGATTTTAAACAGCTCAATAATATACCACAATGAAAATAAAACAAGCATGCAGTAAAGAGGAGAATAAATCATTTCAGACAGTTAAAGGAAGTTTCATTTCTCAGAAACTCGAAAGTTGTAGATACTTCCTTCCCGGCAAAGAAATAGTCTTGTTTGAAGGAAGATCACAACCCTCAGACTTACGCAGAGGCAGTTAGGAAAAAAGAAGCGCCCCCAATGACCTCTAAATTCATTCCTGAAGCAAGCAAATATCCTGAAATACCAGTTGACAGTGATCAGTCTCCTCGACGTTTTGTCCAGAAACCAACTTCTAACAAGAATTGGTCTTCTGAGCATTGGATTAAAAAGGAAGTGGAAGTAGTTGATATGGATTGGAATAATTTGATGGTAGTGTCCAGATGTTGTGACCATGATGAATGGACCAAAATTGCTTTAGCCTTGAAAGAAAAGTACTCTCAGCCATGTATGCTTAATCTTCTCATGAATGTTAAAGCATTATTAATTAGTAACTCCAGAATATTAAATTCAGAGGAATTATCTGGGAGATGGGTCTCTGTTGGTGAATATCGTATCAAAATTTAATTATGGAATCCTGAAAGCCACTGTAGAAAGGAGATTATCAAAAGCTATGGAGGGTGGATTTTAGTTCATGATCTTCCCCTGTTCTTATGGTCTAGATATTGTTTTGAAGCAATTGGTAAATACTGTGGTGGATTAGTTGAAATTTCATCTAAAACGTTAAATCTTTTAGATGCCACTGAAGCAATGATTAGAGTTCCTCAGAACAAGTGTTGATGCAGCACCTCACAAGGTTTTTTTAAGAAATGATTCAATGCCCTTTCATTAAAAGGCTGAAACCTATTTATAGAGGTTTCAAGCTTAAGAA
>NW_019104842.1:49877-60215 GCF_001995035.1 Momordica charantia | reverse complement strand
TTCGAGCTTGTCATGGATGATCTCCAAAATTTGTTTAATCTCGCCGACATCCTGCTGGATGGTTTTCACCTCTCCTTCAACCGACAGCAAGCGTGTGGTTGATGATCGTGGCGAGAGAATGGAGGCTTGCTCCACTTCTTTGTTGACGATAGAAGAGTCACCAATGTTGATCGACTTCTTTCCCGCCATACAACCTAGAAAATCGGGATTCTCTGATACCAATTTGATGCAGCACCTCACAAGGTTTTTTTAAGAAATGATTCAATGCACTTTCATTAAAAGGCTAAACCTATTTATAGAGGTTTCAAGCTTAAGAATTACATGAGTAACTATTGTTACTGTGCAGTAAAAGTAAAGCTACTAAAATAAAAGCTATAACAGTAGCTAATAATCGAGAAAAGCTATGAAGAGCTACTTAACTACATCAAGTGTGGTTTCCTTCCGGCAGAGGTAAAGATAAGCCATAAGGAGTTGGGGCCATTCTCAGTTCGCATATCAGATTGTAAACCGTCAAGTAGGTCTCGGCCAGGAGACTCTTTTTTTGAATTTGCGTCACAGTCTAACTCCCTGGACATTGCCAGATACCAAACAGTTATGGGAATTGAAAGGTCTCTTCCGAATGGCTTTGATATTTACTCAAATACAAGATTGTTTTTTTTGCCCCAAGATGGTAATGAATCGGTTGGACTTCCGGCCAATGATAGGCGACGGCCTCAATCCCCTGAACAGTTGGCAATTAATCAAGGAACTCTAAAAGAGAAAGCTTAAAAGACAGCCTCTCCTTGCCCGCTGTCGTTTAGTGAAAATGCTCCAAAAGAAATTGGCTTTAATAAAAGCTCGGATGGAACGCCAAATGTATTTAAATTATCTTCATTCCCCATGACAGCAAGGAAGCCAAACAGTTGGGTGGTGCCATTCCCGCTCTTTTATTCAAGAAATAGGGGGAATAAGGTGGCTAATAATGATCTCGAGAGATTAAATAAGGCTGAAGAAGTAAGAACCAATTTAATCACAGCATTTAATGAAGAAAGAGGCTGCCCTTCCTCTGGTAAGGTTTCGATTCCATCAAAGGAACTCGATGGCCATCTTCCTCCCTCCCTTTCACAAGGAGCCATTAATTCTACCAATCAAATTCCTTCCTCACTACCAATCAAATTCCTTCCTCGCCTCCATCTCCAGATATCTCTCTCGGTGACAATTCAGAATTAGCATTAGCAGCCCGGATTCTTCACCGGTTGTTAATTCTTTTGACACTTCGGATGAAATTCTTAGTGAGCAACGATCGAGGCAGATTTGAACCAGTTGTTCTTTGAAGAAGCTGGGAACGAAGAGCCGACATTTTTTCCTTCTTTCTTTAAGGAAGCAGGAATCAATCTAGTGCCTATCCCTAAATCACAATGAAGGTTATATCTTGGAACATCAGGGGGCTGTGCAAGGATGACAAAAGATTGAAAGTCAAGAAGTTCATTCAGAATCATTACCCAGACGTAGTATGCTTTCAAGAAACAAAGATCTGAGTAGTTTGATCCAGAAACCATCAAATCCCTGTGGAGTTCCAAAGATATTGGTTGGGCAGTCGTAGATGCTCTTGGAAAATTTGGAGGCATTTTAATTATGTGGGATGAAAGCCAAATCAGTGTGAAAGAAGTAATCAAAGGGTGGTACTCTCTGTAGATCTCTATTTCATTTTCTGGCATAGACAATATTTGGCTTACCTCTGTTTATGGTCCAACAGATTACAGAGAAAGGAAATTCTTCTTGCAAGAAATCCGTGACATCTCATCTTTACCTGGAAAATACTGGTGTATTGGTGGCGACTTCGATATCATCCAATGGCCTTCTGAAAGATCATCTTGTACTCGATTGACCAAAGCTATGAAGAGATTTAACAAATTGATTCAGGAGTTAGAACTGGTAGAAATTCCACTCGCCAATGGTAAGTATACTTGGTCTAAACCTGGTCTAGAATCCAATCACTCCCTATTGGATAGATTTATGGTTTCTGTTGGTTGGGAAGAAGCCTTTTCTAACTCCAAGATGACTCGTGCTGAAAGAACTACATCTGACCATTTTCCTATCATATTGGAAGCTGGTAATTTCCATTGGGGACCAAGTCCGTTCAGGTTCTTCAATTCGTGGTTGTCCAATAAAGACTGCATTGGTATTATTTAAACAAAGCTGGCTAATGATCAATCATATGGTTGGGCAGGTTGTACTCTAAATTTCAAACTGAGGAATTTAAAATCTTCTCTTCGAAGTTGGCATTTGCAGAATGAGAAGAATAAGAAGGAAGCAGAGATTAATATCATTCAGCAAATTTCTTCTTTGGATTTCAAAGAGGAAGACTGTGGCTTATCTACTGATGAAATTAAAAATAGATCTGATCTCCGGGTGGATTTACTGAAGTTATACGTGGAAATTGAAAGGAATTTATTCCAAAAAAGCAAGATTCAGTGGCTGAAGGAGGGTGATGAAAATTCCAGTTTTTTCCATAAATATCTTGCAGCTCGTAAATGGAAAACAGTTATCTCAGAGCTGATTAATGAGCATGGTAAAACGTTGATTAATTTGAATGAAATTAAGGAAGAGATTTTTACCTTCTTCGGAAGGTTATATAGTGCAAAATCTGGTCCTAGATTGTCTCCCAGGGGGATTAATTGGCGTCCTATCTCATCTGTGGATCGGGTATGGTTGGAGCGGTCTTTTGATGAATCAGAAATCAGGTTGGCAGTAGAGGGTCTTGGCAAAAATAAAGCTCCGGGGCCAGACGGATTTACTTCATAATTCTTTGTTCGTTTTTGGCAGCAACTGAAAGCGGATTTTATTTGGTTGTTCAAAGAGTTTCACAGTCATGGGTGTATTAATGCTTGCCTCAAGGAGAATTTTATTTGTCTTATCCCAAAAAAGCAAAGGCAGCCCAGATTCGAGATTCTAGACCTATTAGCCTATGTTCTTCTATTTATAAGATTTTGGCTAAGGTCTTAGCAGAACGCCTCAAGAGGATTATGCCTTCTACAATCTCAATTAACCAAAGTGCCTTTATTGAAGGAAGAAATATCCTTGACCCAATATTGATAGCCAATGAAGCTGTGGAAGATTACAAGGCACGGAAATGCAGTGGCTGGTTGCTAAAGTTAAATTTAGAAAAGGCATTTGAAAAGGTTGACTGGGCCTTTCTAGATGATGTTCTTACTCAAAAACAGTTTGGGAAAAAGTGGCGGAGTTGGATCAATGGATGTGTAAGGGGAACTAAGTTCTCAATCTTCATTAACGGAAGACCTAAAGGACGTATCTTGGCTTCTAGGGGCTTAAGGCAAGGTGACCCCCTTTCACCTTTCCTTTGCCTTCTAGTAGGAGACGTCTTCAGCAGCGTTTTGGACAGCATACACAGGGCAGGCTTTTTTGAAGGATTTCTGGTTGGCAAGGACAAGATCCATATTTCCCATCTGCAATTTGATATTCTCATTTTCTGCAAAAATAATGATGGCATGTTGGATAATCTTATTCAGGCTATTAAAGCATATGAAAGAATGTCGGGATTCTCCGTCAATTGGGAAAAATCGGCAATTTGTGGCATCAATATACAAGCTGAAAAAGTTAAACAGAGGGCTGATTCATTGAATTGTCACATTGCTACCATTCCATTCTCATATTTAGGGCTTCCGTTGGGAGGCAATCCGAAATCAGCAGCATTTTGGAGCCCTATAATGGAAAATTGAAAAAAAGTTGGATAGATGGAATCGGTTTCAACTTTCAAGAGGAGGTCGGTTGACACTTTGTAAGTCCGTCTTATCCAGCCTCTCTTTATTA
Source organism: Momordica charantia (assembly GCF_001995035.1). The sequence goes on along the minus strand of NW_019104842.1, from coordinate 56,405 downwards.
TATGTCATTGTTTCAAATGCCTTCAGGAGTAAGCAAACAAATTGAGAAGAAAATGAGATCTTTCCTTTGGAAGAGTGGCTCTTCAGGGGCGTTGAATCATCTTGTACATTGGAACAAGGTGACTAAGCTTTTGGAAGATGGAGGATTGAGGATTGGAGGTCTTTCCAAGCAGAACAGCACTCTTTTACCTAAATGGGGTTGGAGGTTTGGAAACGAATCTAGTGCTTTGTGGCGCAAAGTTATAGTAAGTTTGTATGGATCGTCGGGATTTGGGTTGGTCCTCCGGAGGTATGATAAATGGCTGCCTAAGAAGACCATGGATTAACATTTCTCATCATTGGAAGCAGTGGAGTCAGTTTGCAGTATTCAAGCTTGGTTCGGGGGATAGTATTCTGTTTTGGTCTAACAAATGGATTGGAGAGCAGAGCAGCCATTCAAAGATAGATTTTCGAAGATCTACCGAATTTCTCTCAATCCTAATGTGTCAGTTGCTGATTTTTGGGATGTCCAGACACTAGCGTGGAAAATTTCAACTAGAAGAGCACTAAAAGATGAGGAATTTGAGGAATTCAGTTTGATGTTATCCTTGTTGCATTCTCATTCTCCTTCAAATGAACCGGATAGAAGATTATTGTCACTGGACAGTTCAGGTTTGTTTTCCGTGGCTTCAATTTGTAAGTTGCATTTTGGTTCCTCTATGCCAAATGCCCTATTTAGAGCCATTTGGAAATCTAAATGCCCAAAGAAGGTCAGCTTTTTTACTTGGATTCTAATCTATGGGAAAGTTAATACAAGTGAAGTTCTACAAAAGAAGATCCCGAATCTCAGTCTACAGCCCTCGGTTTGTGCTCTTTGTCAATCCAGTGAAGAAATTTTGGTGCATCTATTCTTCTTCTGTTCTTTTGCTAAGTATTGTTGGAACTCTTTATTAGAAAAATTTAACTTGGCTTGGGTCTTTGACAAGACAGTGGCAGAAAATATGATCCAAATTCTCTCAGGGCCTTATTTAAATCCAAAGGCATCCTTACTGTGGATTAATGCGGTAAAAGCAGTGGTGTATGAAATATGGTATGAAAGAAATCTTAGGGATTTTGAAGATAAGAGGCAGCCCCCTTCAGCTCGTTTCGACATCGCTAGATTTAAAGCCTCGCAATGGAGTTCTTTATCGCCGTTACTTAAATCTTATTCCCCTAGTCTAATTTACTCTAATTGGGATGTATTTATGACCATTTTTTAAGTTTGAGCTTTAATTCTATTTTCACTCTTTCGAGAGTTTGTATCTTTGAACAATTTCAATGAGAAGTTCGTATCTTGTTAAAAAAAAAACAAAAAACAAAAAACAACAAAATAAGAAAAACAAAAAAAAGATCATTTCCAAATATGTGTCCACACGTACATGCAAGGGAAGATAACAAGCAAAAAATACATGTTTCATAAAATAGATTATTAACATGAAATTGCAGAAAAGCTACATGCAAATGTCAATGTAAAATCTGTGCATACTTCCTTCAGTTAGTCAAAATCCATTATACTACTAAAAATTTTGAATTTAGAAAGTGATTTTAGCACTTTCACTGCCAAAATCACTACCATTTTACAATGACATGTTTGATAATAATTTTCAAGTAATTTTGGAAGAATCCAAAATCACTTTAAGTGTCTGACTAGTCAATCACTTCAGAGGTGATTCCCAAGTGATATTTGGTAAAAAAAATTAATCGAAAATTAGCGTTAAAAATAGTTATTGTTTTAAATTTCAAATTTGCCTTTCTATTTCAGCTTATTTTTACCTTAAAATTTGAGAATTTTTTTTCTAAAATTTCTGTCACTCTATAACTTTATTTAATTTTGTTTATCTCTCTAATTTGTTTCTCTAAAATTTTTACAATCTCTCAATATTTTTATTTCTAATCTCGTTTCTAAGTTTACTTCTCTGTCTAAATTTTAATTTCTCACTCTAAAGTTTCTCTCTCTAAGATTTTTGTTCCTCACCAACGTTGGTCAAATTCTCTCTTTAAACTTGTACAAACGACCAAAGTCATTCAAAATCACCAAATATTAATCATTCAAAATCACTTTTAATTATATAAAAATCACTTGAAAAAGTGTGTAACCAAACGTTAAAATAATTATATAAAAATAACTTTTACAAAATCAATTATCATTAAATCTCTTTGACTAAAATCACTCATTATAAAATCATTCTCATACATGCCCCTAAAAACACATTTGGGGCATAAATTCCTAATAGTTACATATTCGACCTCAGTGGCCAATACTTGTCCCTATCACCTGTAACTTAGCATATTATGTACGTGGAAGGTCCTAAGCATTATTCTGTATGGCTAAATAAAATATAAGGAAAATTTTCCATGTTCTTGATGTGGACCAACTTGATTTATTTATTTTCTATTTTAAGTATTTCTATGTTCATTTATTAAAAGCATACATGTTATGGAAAATGGGTGGTAAGTGAATGAATGCAGATATCAAGTAGGGAAATCATACTTCACATGTTATACTAAATTTGAAGAGAGAAAAATAATAAGATAGAAAGACTTACCCAATACCACCTAGAGGAATGCCATGAGTATCAGTTATACGGCGTTTGGCAAAGGGATTTATCATTGCACCCTGAAATGCAGACAAGAAAAAGTATTCAATAATTGCTAGATCCATTCGGTTACAAACCTAAGAATGAAACTAATCCAGGCATATATTACTATATAGATCGTTACCCTTCCTTTCCCAGATTCTTCTCGGATATGGCGAATTAGCCTGAACCCTACTGGAGCCTAGTATAGAAAAAGAGAAATAATTTATACAAAACACAATGATCCTGGAAACATTTATTTTATGAAATAGGCAATTATGCGGTTTTATTTACAATCTATCATAATTCAGATATAAAAGAAGACTAAACCCTAGATGAAAGTATATATTAGGAAACAAAATAATGAATACCAACTTCTTAGATGTCAAGAAATACTGAACCATTCAGCCACCATCCATATTACACACATGATATTAAGAGGAATAATAGAGATCTAAAAGTAATTATCTTAAATTCAAAATACCAGATGAATTATCTCTTTCAGACGCAACCTGAACTGCGAAAGCGAGATTCCTTCGCTGTTTAGTTTTCGTTGCCAGGTCAGTGATGGGGGTTTCCCTTTATCAATGCTAGTCTATACATATTGAGAAAAGTTAAGCCATCAGAAGAAAAAAGATCGTCAGTCGGAGTAAACATTTCTCTAGAAATTAATGATAGTAGATGCATTTTTTGTTAAATACGGAGTCATCCCCCATTTTTCACACTGTGAGCCTTACCAAGGTTCACAAGCAAGAAAAAGATGCACTGAAAATAAAGTCTTCATAAACACATCCTTAGTTTCATTTATTAAATAAACAAACTAAATCATCTTCTACATGACTAGTATGAAACTAACCTCCAAAATAGTTTTTATGATGTAGGATAGATAAATGATTGAATAGTGGGAGGAATAACTCCCAATATGCCCACAAAAATATTGAAGAAATTTCTTTTCTAGTCATAGGCCATGCTTATAAATAATTTACTAATTGATAAACATGGCCGCCTAGGACTAGAATAGAGCTTTGCTACAATGTTTTTGAGCACATATTGGGAGTTAGTCCTCCCACTATTCAATTTTTTTTCTATCCTACATCGTAAAAACTCTTTTGGAGGTTAAAGATTTAGAGCACAACACTTTGAAACTACATGACTCTAAGTCTTAAAATTGCGAGCATAAAGCAAAGAGCAATAGCAGAAGTACAAGACCTAAACTTATTGGTTGTACAATCTCAAATGGAACTACAGTGAAGGTTCCAAGGAGGGCACACACTTGGAGGTACCAAGGTGGAGGCAGGACAAACAAATCAATTCAAACAACAGTGTTAGTAGGAGGCCAAAACGAGACACCCACGATAACTAGAGGCCATTGCACCTTACACATGAAGGTTCGTGATTGCAAGTGGGGCGTACAAGAAGAGGTTGCACGGGAGGTCACTGGCTAGCACCAATGCTCACAAGAGGCAAGCAAGTTGAGGAGGGGCGCTTGAGTTTAACCAAGCGTAAAACCTCAAGGCCATCGTCACGCAAGGACCTGGAAGATGGACAAGCACGCAAATTGTGAGCATGTGCATCGATGGAGAAGAGGCAATGTGCAACATGTCTCAACCCTACTATAAAACAGTGGGTTGAGATCCCACCTGAGCGAGCAAGCGGTAGTGACATGCATGTATCACCCATCGGGCTATGTTGAGGGCCAAGAAGAGAAGTGTCGTGATGCAACCAAAGAGGATGGTGCATCACCTAACACACCAAGACCATGTGCGTAAGAAAAGCTAACTAAGGCGCAACACAAGCAAGATTAGAAGCAACGGCAACATCAGTGGTGTTACTGACAAGCTTAGTGAAGGGCAGTTGGGGTCCCAAGCCATGACCCTAGAATTCGGACCTGCATCGAGAGCTTGGACGAGCTGCTTTGGGTCAAATGTATATATTAGTAGTAAGATATCCAAGCACACTAGTTTGCATGTCCATCGAAGATCATGCATGTGCTCCACACTAGCACGCTCCTCGCGACTTATGGCATTCATGGGTGCCATAGTTAAAACGCCTTAGAAAGTACCTAAGGGAAAGGCATGGTGTTGGCTCTCCACCACCCCTTGGCCATATGAGAGCCTAAGTGGGACACCCATGGCATATGCATATGTTCATAGCGTGGACGAGTGTCTTGGGTGACTTCCTTTGAGGATTAAAATCTCAATGACAATGTCGGATGGTACGAGTGTGCCAGCATTGCGCCTTGTCTCATGGGTCAAAGTTTCGTTGTAGCCTCGAGCTTTGGCACATTGCACAAATGAGATGGCATGGCGAAGTTAAAGGAGGTGTGCCTTGCATGGAGGACATGTGGCAAGCCAAGAAGGATCCATGGGAGTCAAGGGCAATTATGGGCGGTTAGACATCCTCAAGATTGTTATATGTGATTAAGGTAAGTATACTCTCTTCTCTCTCATCCCTCTCCTTCCTATCAACCCTCATTTCCTGTAGTTAAAGGTAACCATTGAAAATTGTAGTTGTAGCTTAAGTGGTTAAGATACAGTTTTTAGTCTTTTAATATTGCTCCTACCATGGAAATCATAGTTACTATGTTGAGAACAAGCATTTTTGCATATGGTTTGAAGAGGAATGCTATTATATTGAAGGCATGAGTGTCAATGAACTGCTGCCTATTGGCACATGCATGGTTGTTAGTTCGCCTATCTGGCGTGCATCCTGCACATGTGTCACGCATAACCTTTGTTCCACACTCATTTGCATGCTCACGACGTGCACGTTTGTCCATCTACCAAGTCCTACTGCTATTCTCTTTGCACTCGCCTCCTTGCATGATGATGGCCTCGAGATTGTGCTCTTGGTTGGCTACAGGCACCCGTTCTCTGCTTACCTCTTGTGAGCATTGGTGATGTTCAAATTATTCCTGTATATTTATGTTGACAATTTCAAAAAACTATTCATATTATGATCATAGTATGATGGCAGTCGAGAAAGTATGCACCCATCATCTAATCGTTGAAGACATCTCTCTTTCAAGGAGGCAGCGGGGGATTCGACTTCCCTTGGGAGTAGGGTACTACAAAAGGAAGTTGATCATGGATTATCAATAAGCTTGGAATTTATTCTTCTCATGTCAATGCCCGAGCCGTTAATAGGGATGGACTGTAAATTCGTTGGCTCCACCGATGACCTCCTCTGCACCCTCCAAGTGACACACCTAAGCATTTTGTGGACAACAACAAGGCACATCAGGATATATTCTTGAGGGAGGCCACCTAAGCTGCAGTCCAAGGACACACGTAGATATGCCTTTTTAAATAGCAGACTATTAATAGCCAGGCTTCCTTAGCCTTCCCCATGGTTCCTTCTTATGGGGGATGGATTAAAATTCGGAATCTGCCATTAGATAGATGGAACGAGGAAACCCTGCGCTTTATAGGCAACAGTTGTGGAGGATACATAGAGGCATCAAAGAAAACCCTCTCTCGTCTGGATCTCATGGAAGCCACTATCCGGGTCACAAAAAACCCCACTGGATTCATCCCAGCAACCATCCTTTTAAGCTTTGCTGAAAATGTTCAATCGATGGTACAGATTGACCCTTTTTTTACCACAAAGTATTACGTTGGTTATCTAGCCGGAATCCATGGAGATATACCGCCGGAAAATCCCGTTTTCCAACCACTCGGTGGTGGTGATGGAATCCTAGGACCGTACCCTCGAGCAACACAATCTGACAGTCCTTCTTGCCGTGTTTCAGACGAAATAGAGCTGCCAGCCGTCCTTCCTTCTCTGTTTTCTGACAAGAGCGGCCCATAAATCCCCCTTTTGGATATCCCTGCAGAACCACAGACAAAGCCCTCCTTGGAGATTGGAGTTAATAGCTTAAAAGGGAAACATATTTTGGGAGACTGTGTTTCTTCCAGCATACAACCTTATTACCC
>NW_019104842.1:5348-29502 GCF_001995035.1 Momordica charantia | reverse complement strand
CATTGTACAGGATACCCCCACTCGCATGTCTCCACACGAACGACCTGGATCGAGTCGTCTGTAACCTTTACAGAGTGGGTCGTATCCATAGTGTTTCCAGGATAAGGTATCTAACCTTATCCATATACTATAGACCCTTTTGGTTATTCACGGGATATTATCCATTCATATATCAGGGGTATATCAAATATATAATCCGTATATCAAATATATACCCAGTATATATACTGTCCCGATTACATTCAAATAACCTTGGATGTTTAGTTTATTGGATTTAGACAATGCAATGCTATATTTCAACAACAAATTTATTGAATAAAACTTTATTGAATATACATTTGTTTTTACATAATACAAACTACGAGTTTAGGGCAACACACTCAACACTTGACTTGGGCGTCAGAGTGTCTTCTATTTTGCAGGTCACCTAATCAGCAAGCTTTCAGCTCATCCTCCAGGTCATCTTCCATCCGAGTCGAGGTTCGCCAACTTGGTCAGTTTTGTGATAAAAAATATCCATTAATGAAGTTTCCTCTTTTATTGGTAAAAGAAAAAAGAAAAAAATGGTCCATTTGTTTTTAGATAGGCATATTTATTTTATAAGAAAATTTATAATGATGTCTACAAATATTTGAATAGTTGTGTTTATTTATTTATATTTGAGAATGTCAAAAAATTATATTGTTCTAAGAAAGGCCTTACAAATATTAATGTAATTTATACATCAACTTTTATGCCTTTTATCGGAGGAACCCAAAAGGTCCAGGGCACAGCCTGATCGAAGGGTTACCCATGGTAGGCTCAAGTCGAACCTGCCGTAGCGTAGAGACATTTCTTTCCCAAAGGGCCCACTACAGTGTTCTTGGCTACCGTTGCGGCCTATGGCCAAGAGCGCGGTAGGCTAATGCGCACATCGATCAATACGACACTTGATTGATGCGACGCTCACCTAGCACGTCGTGTGAGGGAACCTGCAATAATAGGTTGTGTGCAAGCGCACACTGGCGCAAGTAATATAGGGAATCAGTATTTTGAGTTCGTGTCCATAGGAAATTTGATTACAAAAGAATGTTGTGAAGAGTTTCAAATTGTAATCCTGTTTATTGGTAAAAATAGTTAATGAAGTCGTGATTAGAAGTTGAAAGAAACAACACAAGTATGAAAAATTGCGCCAGGCACTTTTCTGAATTCTACTAGACTGAGTTCTTCTCCTGCCACAAATCGCTTTTGGTCATTTCAAAGCCTTAGGCAACCATTGGTCATATGTCTATGCGTGATTACGACCTAGAAATTACTACAAACTTATCGTTTTTTATGGATTAGAGGACCTATGTCTAGGATCTATTTTATGTGAATATGTCTAAGCTACATTCCATATTAACATCGTATTAAACACTTAACCAAACCCTTTCAGTACTAAGCTTCAGTTTAGCAAAACTTCTTAGCGGCCAACTTAAGAAATCGCTCGAGAAAACATGTTGAGGAGTTAACCAAAAGCACTAGACACTACCTGGAGCTTTTCTCTCGTGTTGTATTTTTAATAAATAATCCTAAGGCATTTCACGAAGAGGAAACTAATTTAGTGCATAATTAAAACGCATAAAATACTCATGGAAATAAAATAAATACTTGTCATTGATAATAAGTGAAATTTAACAAAGTAACAACTAGAACTAGCTTAACTTTCTTCTCTTTCGAACTTGAAAGGAGATAAAACTCGCTATAAAAGTGTTTATAATTGAAATAAATGAAATACAAGGAATAAAATGTAGAGGAAAGTGTTCAAGAAATGTAATACAAGACTTAAACATAAATAAATCAAAAAGGTGATGAACTAAGAACTCTAAAACCATAGAAACTAAAGAAAATGGTGAACAAAGCTAATTCTAAACTAAAATCGAGACGAACTAAGATGCTTTTCTGCTGAGGAAGCCCTTGAATTTATAAGAGTGGGTATGGTTGCTACTTGCCGCTAAAATAGGAGTGGACTGAAACAAAAGTCATGGGATTTGGTTCAACCAAACGTGTGACTCTAGCAGCGTTGACTTGACTTGGAAAGTATACTTTGGAAATGTTCTTGATGCCTTCCAATCGAAATGAAGTGTTTTACAAAAAAAAAGTCGTAGAGAAGTGTCAGATGCTTTTTGGCTAGCATAATGAAAAAAACGTAAGTTTTCGATACATTTGCTCCACAAAGTGTTTAATTTCAAAACTAATGTATTAATGATGTGTCCTACTCAATTATTAACATCATGTGCTCGATATGTGAAATTTGAGGACACGAATAAATTGTTTACACTCCAAAGTATCATAAAAACCTATCTTTGAACCATGAAAACAAGGTTCATTAATAGCTATCATGTTACTTGAAAAAAAAAAGGACAAATCCTATACTAATAGCCTATAAATACAAGGGGCCAAAACCATTCAAGTTACACAATGCCTCCCAACCCATTCCTTCTTTCTCTTCACTCAGGCTCATACATTGACTTAAGCATTAGAGTGTGGTAGGCTGGTGGTTTGACTTTTTACTGTAGAACCTTATTGTTTTGGCATGTTTGACCATGAAAACAAACATTTTCTTCTTCATATTTAATTAAAAATGTTTACATATTCTTAAAATAGGACATAAGGAAAATATTTTTGGGTAATGTGCAATATAGGGTGTTTTGAGAAAAGTTGAGATAAAACATGGTCAAACTAGGCAAAAACTCACAGAATTCTCATGTTGCAAGAATTATGTGCCTGCTACATTTTTGCCACTTTTTTTTCCAAAACGTGCATTTTACTTATGGAGGGCATGAGATTCCTTTCACATGTGTTTTGTTGGAACAAAATCAGCCCAATCCAAGTCATATTCGAATTGTTGGGATAATCTCAACTCCTTTTCCTCCTATTTTGGCGGGGAGTAAGGGTGGTCATCGGTCGGTCGGAGTTGGTTTTGGACTCTAACAGACGTCGACCACCGACAGATCGATTTTCATCGATCGGAGCTCGTCGGTGTTTGAAGACAATACCATTCTGACCGACCGATTATACCTTCAGTAAGTTGATTTTGGTCGATTTTAGAGTTGAAGCAATGAGGACAAGAAATGTAAAGAATAACATAGGTGGAGGAAGAGTAATATGAAAGAAAGAATAGAGAATAATGGAGAAAAAGATACGAGGAAGACGAACCTTGATAAAAAAGGGGAAGAGAGGGGAGAAGAAAACCGAACTCTAAGAGAAGATCTGATGAGAAATTAAAGAAATAAGACAGATTGAAAGAAGATAGAGGAAGAAAGAAAAAGAGAGAAGAACCAAGACAAAAAGAAATGAGGTGATAGGTGAGAGAAAATTTTGAAATTTTTTAAATTTAAAAAAAAGATAATAATGGTGCATGGGAAAGCCAAACTAGCTAGCTAGTTTTCCCAAGGCGCCGTGCAGTGCAGGCATTTAATGCTTTTAATTTAATTTTTTTTATATATCATGTCTAACACATTCGGTCGATTTCGGTTGGAAATAACATATCGGACCAAACCCAACCGAAAAGAAGTCGGTTTTTATTTTTGAAAAACCGACTCCGACTGATCTTTTTATCAAACTGATCGACTGACGTTGGTTCCATCGGTTTTGATCGATCGGATCGGTTTTTCAGAACCTTTTGCTTAACCCTAGCGGGGAATTTAAACCAACTTGGAGTTTTATATAAAGAGAGCCTCCCCCAGCAGTTTAAGCATTCTTTCCATTCATTCTCAATCCTTCGAAGAGCTTTTAGCATCCATTTTCAATCTTAGATTTCATGTAATTATTTATCTTGTTATTTCTTTATAATTTTCGAAAACTCTAGTGTTGTTCTTGTTTTAATTCAAGCTCTTTCATTTGTTCTTAATCTAATCATTTCTTTTAACGTTCTTTAGCTAGTTTAAATTCCCTTCAAGCTCGAAAGAGAAGAAGGTTAAGCTAGAAGTCGTTGTACGCTGTTATTATTTAATTTAATTCAATGAAAATTACTTCTCTTATGTTTTTGTGCATTTTTATTTACTTTAATTATGCATTAATTTAGTTTTCAATCTCTTTGTGGAATGCCTTAGCTAAAATTATTTTATTTTAACACGGTCGGGAAAAAGCCCAGAATGCGCCTGGCACATTCTTAGGTTAGTTTCTAAAATATTTTCTTCAAGTCATTTCTTAAGTTGGCCACTGAAAATTGATTTATCCACCAAAGCCCAATACTGAAAAGGTTAGGTTAGGTAAAATAATAGGAAACCAATATGGGTTGTGACTTAGACATAAGCACATAAAACATGGTTCTAGACATAGGTCATCTGACTGATAAAAGTAAATTAATTGATATTTACATTCTAGGATTGTAATTACACATAGAAATATGATAGTAGGTTACCCTAGGCTCTACAAAAACAAAAGCGGTTTATGAAAGAGTAGAACTTAGATTTCCATAATTAGCCAAGTAGCGTCTGGCAACTTTTTCCTCAAGTGTGTATTTTTTGTATTTTCTATCAAAACTAAGGCAGGAAGTATAGAGATTGTGTTTTATAAAGAAGCTTGATATTTGAAACTCAAAACCATGACTTTATCACTCATTTTTATCCATAAAACTTAATTGCAGTTTGAACCATTTCACCTCATTAGAATCATTTTGAAAGCACAAGTCGCAGAGAATTTTTGACCTTGGAATTACTTCCTTGTATTACTTGTGACCATGCTCTTGCACATGTCTCTTATCCGTTAAGGTAGAGATAGTCCTTACTAGTTTTTGGAGCCGTTGCCAGGGACTTATTTTTTAAAATTATTTTCCTTTTTAGTGAGGTGGTTTTTATTGTGATTGTGTATACCTCTGTTGTTGGAATATAATTGGTATATCCGATCTTAAAGGGAGTTTTGCGTATGAGAACATGATCTGGCTTGTTGAAGTTTGATCCAGAAATTGAAAGAACCCTTAGAAAGATAAACGTGACCGGAGGTTAAGAAGACAAGTAGAAAACAAAAAAGAGAACGAAATTGAAGAGACCATCAAGATGAATCCTAATCCACGCAATCCACTTATTCCATAAGATCCACCACTTCCACAAGATCCACCTTTGAATGGAGACATGATTGGTGAAGGAGCAAACCGAGTAGGTAAAACTCCTAACCCGATCCTTTTAGCTGATAATTAAGATGTAGCCATGCATAAATATGTCACTCATACGTTCAATAATTTAAACTCCGGGATAAGTAACCCCTTACCTCAAACGCGCAGTTTGAGTTTAAGCAAGTCATGTTCCAAATGTTGCAGACGATGGGACAATTTGGAGGATTGATCAACGAATATCCCTATTCCCATCTTAAATCTTTTATTGAAATTGCTAATGCATTTTAAATTCCCGGTGCTTCTGAAGATGCATTTAGACTTAAGTTGTTCTCTCAAGGACAATGCGAGAACATGACTCAATGCTTTAGAACAAAATTTGATCACCACTTGGACGGGACTGACGAAGAAATTTTTGGCATAGTACCATACTCTGACAAGGAACACAAATCTTCGAGAAGATATTGTTTCTTTCTGACAAAAGGAGAATGAAGCACTAAAGAAGCTTGGGTGCGAGCCAAATAGTTGTTGAGAAGATTCCCAAGCCATGGATTGCCCACATGTCTATAAACTAAACAATTCTATAGAGGATTGGATCGTCCATCAAGAATGATGTTGAACACTGCAGCCAACGATTCATTGTTAGAGAAGTCAGTTAACGAGATTGTAGACAACTTGAATCAGATGACAGACATTAATGATCAAGGAAAATCAGGAAGGTCACTGTCAAAAAAGCAAGCATCAACAGGAATTTTCGAGTTAGACACTGCCGCTTCTATGTAGGCTGAAATGGCAACGATGAACCAAATGTTAAAAGCATTAACAATGGAGAAGCCCAATAAATTGCTAGCCGCAACTTCAACGATTATTCTTAACCCCTATTCTATTTTGCAAATTTCTGATATATCTTGTGTTTATTGTGGTGATAACCTCTTATATGAAAATTATTCAGCTAACCAGCGTCTATTTACTATGTAGGTCAAGGTACCCAGTGTTGGGAATTTCTCTACATTTAAAAGATAAGAGACACGTGCAAGCGTAGACGGTCACAAGTAATACTCGGGAGTAATCCAAGGTCAAATCCTTAGGGACTTGTGCTTTCAAAATCAATTAATGAACTGAAATGGTTCAAAAATGCAATTGTGGTTTATGAAGGAAATAGTGATAAACTGTTACTGTTTAGGGTTTCAAATATCAAGCAATTTTATAAAACACAACCTCTCTACTTCCTACCTTAGCTTTTGATGGAAAATATGAAAGACACGCTTGGGGGAAAATGCGTTAGCCACAATCTGGCTAAACTTGGGAATATGAGTTCTACTCTTTCACGAACCGCTTTTGGTTGCTGTAGGGGCTAGGGTAACCTACAATCATATTTCTATGTGTGATTACAATCCTAGAAAGTATTTATCAACTCATTTTTATTTATGGGTCAGAGGGCCTATGTCTAGGACCGTGTTTTATGCGCTTATGTCTAAGTCACATCCCATATTGGTTTCCTATTATTTTACCTAACCCACCCTTCTCAAAGTTGAGCTTTAGTTCATAAATCAATTTCCCAGTGGTCAAATGGAAAAAAAAGGCGTAAAGAGAAATTTTTAGAAATCAACCCAAGATTGCACCACCTGGGCAAATCCCGAGCATGTTGAAAATCAAATCATTTTGGCTAAGGCATTCCACAGAGAGGTTGATAAATAAATTAGTGCATAATTAAAAGAATGAAAACGCACGAAAACATAAAAGAAGGAATTTCCATTGAATTTAAATGAATAATAACGACGTATAAGGAGTTCTAGCTTAACCTTCTTATCTTTCTAGTGTGAGGGGAGTGTAAATTTGCTTAAGAACTTTAAAAGAATAAAATAGATGAAGAATGGAAGTACGAACTTCAATTAAAAGCAACACAAGGAAACAACAACTAAAACATAACTCCTATAAACTCCAAAGCTTATGAACGAAAACTACAACTAATAATGAAACAAATGAAGTTGAAAATGAGATGATTTGCTGGTGGGGGAGAGGCTCCCTTATACAGGCCCTCAAGGAGGTTGAACTTCCCACCATTTTAGGAGAAAATGGGTTGAGATTCTCCAAACAACCTCTCTTTGACTTGGACTCATGGTTTTGCTTCATTTAAACATATTGGAAATGACTCCCTTTCCCCTCATTAAATGAAATGCACGTTTAGGAGGTTTGACTAGGGCAAAATGCGCTAGGCACTTTTCTTGCAAAACATAATTTTATGATTTTCTTCGAACTTTGACCACGTTTTTCTCACATTTTTCCTAAAGTACCATATATTGCAAATTATACAGAAATATTCTATGCATGTTCTACATTAAGAATATGTAAGCCTTTTTAGCTAATAATGATGGGAAAGAGTTCATTTTTATGGTTAAACAGGCCTACCATGTCACATTTCTGCAATAATAAGTCAACTTTAACACCTAGCGAAATTTCAGTCTATATTCGAATTCATACAACCTTGGTTGGAGGCACCATACGAACTTTTCTTGGACCAATCAAGGAGGAGCTAGTAGCAGCGCTCAAGCACCTGCTCAACAATTCAAGCAAAACTACACCCATCTTGGATTCCCACTCGACCTACCGTTACCCCAAAAACAATACAACCAACGGAGAGTGCAGAATAATACTCAACAAGGAGGTAACAATGGAAGTTTGGAGGCCATGATGAAAGAGTACATGATAAGGAATGACGCTACCATGAGAAATTTGGAGATGCAAGTGGGGCAGTTAGCGAATGAATTGAAGTCAAGACCCCAAGGTATATTGCCAGGACACAAAAAATCCTAAGCGAGAAGGTAAAGAGCAATATAAGGTAGTTACCACGAGAAACAAATTGAGTTATGACAGACCCACATTTCCAGATGAAGGAATCAATGTAGCTACACCTGTTCCTGCATTTGTGCCTACACCACAATCAGAAAAGAAAGCCAAACCAATAGGTTTAGATGAGACTAGTAAGGAAACTGACAGAGGTAAGTAAGTAGTGCGCAACACTACTTCACAGGTAGGTAATTTAAAAATGCCTCCACCTTTAAGAAATTGTTTGAAATATTGAATCAGTTGTATATTAACATCTCATTGATAGATGCAATTAAACCAAGTTTTTAAAAGATATCATTTCTCGGCATAAGAAATTACCGAAGCATGAAACGGTAGCTTTAACAAAATGCAGTAGTGATGCTCTAGAGAAGCCATTGTTTGTCAAATGTAATAACACAGGTAGTTTCTCTATCTCTTGCTTGATAGGTGGTAAGAATTTAGGAAGAGGGTTGTGTGACTTAGGAGCAAGTATAAATTTGATGCCTTATTCTGTTTTTAAAGAGTTGAATTAGGAAAAGCTTGTCCCATTACAGTAACTTTGCAATTAGCCGATAGAGCCCTAAAGAAACCAGAAGGGAAAATAGAGGACGTGCTTGTTAGATAAATTTACTTTTCCCGTGAATTTCATTATTTTAGATTGTAAAGTAGATCTTGAGGTGCCGATCATTCTTGGGAGACCGTTTTTAGCAACTAGTGACATTGTATTTAACGTTAGGAAATGAGAAATCACCATGAAAAAGGTCAATGATGAGCAAGTCACGTTCAATGCCCTTGATGCGATGCGTCTCTCAGATGAAGTCGAGGAGTGCTCTACAATAGAGCCAACAATGGAAGAACTCCTGAAGTTGATAACTGTAGACTTAGAAGAATATTTAGAGGTCGCAGAAAAAGAAGGCGAATTGGAAAACTTTTGAGTTTTTGCAATCGACGGCAGCTGATCTGAAAGTCTTGCAGTCATCCATCATTGAGTCTCCTGAATTGGAGAAGAAACCCCTACTCTCTCATTTAAGATATGCATATTTGGTTTGAATGATACTCTATTGGTTATCATTTCTTCTTATTTGATTTATGAAAATGAAATTTCTCTTTTGCAGGTATTGTCCAAGTATAAAAGGGTTATTGAATGGACCATAGTGAACGTAAAATGAATTAGCCCTACAATTTGCATGCACAATACCATCTTGGAAGAAGGAGCCACCAATTCTATTGAATGCCAACGTAGATTGAATCTACTGAACGACATCCTTTAGAATACCAAAATGAAGGAGGTGGTCAACAAAGAGATAATTAAGTGGTTGGATGTTGGGGTGATCTCCCCAATTTTAGGTAGTAGTTGGGTTAGCCCAGTTCAATGCGTTCCCCAAATGGGTGGCATGACAGTGATTACCAATGATGACAACGAGTTGATACCAATGAGAATGGCGACTGGTGGAAGAGTATGCGTGGACTACCGTCAGTTAAATAAGGTAACTAGAAAAGATCATTTCCACTTCCCTTTATTGACTAGATGCTTGATCGTCTTGCAGGGAAGGAGTGTTATCGCTTTTTAGACAGGTATTCTGGTTACAACCAGATCACGATAGAGCTGGATGACAAATAAAAGACTAATTTTACATGCCTCTATGGGACATTTGTTTTCCCAAGGATGCCGTTCAGTCTTTGTAACGCCCTCGCTACCTTCCAAAGATGCATTACTACAATTTTTTTCTGATATGGTTGCGCAAATGGTAGAAATATTTATGGATGACTTTTTTTGTTTCTGAAAAGTCTTTTGAAAATTGTTTGCAAAATTTAGAAAATGTTTTGAAACGTTGTGAAGAGACTAATTGTGTGCTTAATTGGGAAAAGTGTCATTTTATGGTACGTGAAGGAATTGTTCTAGGTCATAAAATTTCAAGAAAAGAAATTGAAGTCGATAGGGGTAAGCTAGATTTAATTGTAAACTACCTCCACCCACTTATGTGAAAGGTGTTAGAAGTTTTCTAGGACACGCAGGCTTTTACCGCCGTTTCATTAAAATCTTTGCACAAATTTCTAAACATTTATGCCAGCTGTTAGGACTGGATCGCCTGTTTTACTTAATGAAAATTGTTTGAATGCTTTTGAGACAATAAAAGATGCACTTAGTTAAGTGCCCATTATAATTGAACCTGATTGGAACTTACTATTTGAACTGATGTGTGACGCTAGTGATTTTGTAGTGGATGCAATGTTAAGTTAGCAGAAAGGTAAAATTTCTTCATCCTATTTACTATACAACTAAAACTTTGAATAGTAGTCATTTGAACTATACTGTTACTAAAACAGAGCTTCTAGCAGTTGTTTTTGCATTTGATAAATTTCGTTCATATTTAATTGGGACTAAGGTGATAGCTCTCACAGACCATTCTGCATCGAAATATTTGTTTGCTGAAAAATAAGCAAACCATAGGTTGATTAGATGGATATTATTGCTACAAGAATTTGATTTAGAGAATAGAGATAGAAAAGGTACAGAAAAACAAGTAGCAAATCATCTGTCTAGGTTAGAGTCCTTTTTGCAACATGACAATTGTGAAATTAAAGAACATTTCATAAATGAGCATCTGTTAGCAATTTTTGAAGTCCCTTGGTATGCAGATTATGTGAACTATCTGGTTAGTAATTTAATTCAGGATGATTTAAGCAAACACTAGATGAATAAACTCTTTCATGATGTTAGGTTTTATAGATGAGATGAGCATTTCTTGTTTAAATTAGGCCCTCTGAGTTGAACGAATCGGCCATGTCCTGACTAATGAATAGCAAGTTCTTGATGATATTCGATCCATACCCCATAACTGGAAGCATATGAAGGTCTACCATATCCATGATAAGGGAACTAAAACTTTCAATGATGTTTCGCGTCATCTAGAACTAGAAAAAGACCATATGGAGGCAGCAAGGCTGACAACACTGAAGCCTATGTGGTTGGTCCTTGTTCCTATGGGAACAAAGGGCACAAGAAAAAATATCAAGGAGGTTCTACGGGAAAAAGAGAACACAAGAATAATGGTTATGACTTTATTTTTAATGGTTTTATAATACTAGTTTTTGTTGATACGATATCTTACAATTGTGCTAGTTTTTCCCTTATAACATTATCTGTTGATGTTAATGTTGACATGACCATGTGACATGCTAGATTAGGCAATATGGGTCAACATCGTATTGCTAGATTGGCTAGAAAAGGTTTATTACGTTAAATTGACAAAATTTAATTACCTTTATGTGGAAGCTGTCTAGCGAGAAAAAATGGCAAGAAAACCGTTCGGTAAACGAACCAAGGTTGAAAATCCATTGCAATTAACCCATTATGATACTTTTAGACCTATCAGTATAAAGGCTATGAAGGGATCGAATCTCGCAGCAGAAGCGTGTGAACGCTTGTGCTTCGATTTTGTTTTAGAAAAACTACTAAGAAAAGAAAGCAATGCAAAGAAAAAGAGAAAAATCTAAATTTGAAGATCGTTCTTCAAAAACGACAATGACGAATCTCGACACCACCAAAGGATCTTTCCCGCTATTCTCTAGGCAAGGATCGATTTGTGGGAACCATATTTTTGAAAAGGAAGGAATTTGATTTATAAGAGAAAGCTTTTGAGAGAAATTCAACAACCTTTGCCAAAATGGAACTCCTTCCATTTTATACGCGAGAGGAGTGGTTCCTCCCCACCCACCAACTTTCCACTTTCTTGCAAAATGCAAGGGAGTAAGTTGTTAATTAATTATAAAAATAATTAAATATCATATATTTAATTACATCTTTATTTGAATCATATTCAAATGTATATCTCTCTCATAAAATATAGTTTTTAGGTGAATTTCATTCACATTAATTTTAACATATAGTATTAATATGAATCCAATTCATATTAATTATTATTTGAATCTTATTCAAATACAACTCTCATAATATATAGTTTAATTATGAATGTCATTCATAATTAACTTTATATTGTAATATATCTATATACATTATGTTAATTGTATCTTATATAATTAACCTACAATCCCTCATTTAAATTGAACAACTCAAAATCTTTCAAAAAATGCTTTGATCCTTTTTTTAACCATTTTAAGCTAGTAGAGGGACCTAATAGAGATACAGATGAGAAGCTCAAACGATACGAGATTAATTGATTAAACTCATTAACCATATTAATCAACATTCGTTAACTGTCGGTCACTCCACTAAAGACCCACAATTGCACTCTTCTCACTGTAGAATATTTTGCGCCCACGGATTTTTACCATTAACGGTAAGTCAATCTTTCACGAGTGTTCGTAACCGCAGTTAGGTCAAATTATCGTTTTACCCCTGTGTTACATGTTGTACCTTAAGTACTGTTGATCCTCCAATGAACAACCCGGTTATGGTCCGACCAATAACCAGAAGTCCCTCTCGGACCAGTGAGCGGGTGGGGCCCTGTTGGGACTTTTTCTACCAAAAGATTAGAGACTTGTGCAAGCGCACACGGTCACAAGTAATACTCAAAAGTAATCCAAGGTCGAATCCTCAGGGATTTGTTGCTTTTCAAAATCAAGTAATGTCGTGAAATGGTTCAAATATGCAATTATGATTTAGGAAGAAAAATGTGTTGAAATGTTGTTGTTTGAGGTTTTAACTATCAAGCAATGTAATAAAACTCAGCCTCTCTGTTTCCTACCTTATTTTTGATACAAAACATGAAAAACACACTTTGTTGGGAAAACGCACCAGGGGCAATTCTAGTTTTTCTTGGGAATTTGAGTTCTACTATTTCACTACCGCTTTTGGTTGCTGCAGAGGTTAGGGTAACCTACAATCATATGTTTATGTGTGATTACAATCTTAGGGAATAATTATCAACTCATTTGCTTTATGGATCAGAGGGCCTATGTCTAGGACCATATTTTATGCGTTTATGTCTAAGTCACGTCCCATATTGGTTTCCTATTATTTTACCTAACTCACACTTATCAGGGTTTGACTTTAGTGTATAAATCAAGTTCCCACTGGCCAAATGGAAAAAAGACGTAAAGAGAAGTTTTGAAAAACCAACCCAAAAAAGTGCCAGGCGCAATTATGGACAAATCCCGAGCGTGTTGAAAATGAAATCATTTTGACTAAGGCATTCTACAAAGAGGTTGATAACTAATTTAGAACATTTTTAAAGGAAAGAAAATGCACGAAAATATAAAGGAAATATTTTTGATCGAATTAAAATGAATAAATGAGCCGTACAAAGAGTTCTAGCTTGACCCTCTTCTCTCACGAGCGTGAGGGGAGTGTAAACTCACTAAAGAACTTAAGAAGAACAAAATAAATGCAGAACAAAAGGTAGAACTTGAATTAAGAGCAATACGGTAAGCAAAAGTATGAAAATACAAGGAAATAACAACTAAAACTTGAATCTAAAGCCTAAGAACGAGTTCTAGAACGAAGGAGAAATACAATGAAGCTGAAAATGAGCTTGGAATGAATGATTTGCTGCTAGAGGGATGACTTTCTTATATAGGCCCTTGGAGTTGTTGAACTTCCCACCTTTTTAGGTGGAAATGAGTTAATATACACCTAACCACTCTCATTTGACTTAGACTCACGGTTATAGCTTTAATTCCAACACATAGGAAATGTCCTACTTGCCCTTCATTAATCAAAACGCACGTTTTGCCAATCTGTCCTCCAAAATTACACCAGGTGCAATTCCTGCAAAACAGAGAAGTTTTATTTTCTTCCAACTTTGACCACATTTTCTCATATTTTTCCTAAAGTACCATAGTTTGACTTTTATGCATAAATGTTATGCATGTTCTACTTTAAGAATATGTATTCTTTTTTGGAAAATAATAATGGAAAAGGGGTCAAAATCATGGTCAAACAGGCCTACCAATACATGTTTCTGCGGTAAAAAGTCAATCCTAACACCCCCAAACTTAGTCATTTGCTTGTCCTCAAACAAAAACAACAATAACAAATCTAAAACATTCAACGTGCTAACAAGATGAATGAGCAACAAGCCAAATGTTCTAAGTAAGTGAATCATATATGTCTTAGGAAAAGCTCCACAAGCTAAATGTCCTAACTTTTATCTCAAGCTAATATATCATAAACCATCCTTTGTTTTGAAAATAAAAGTGATTCTAAATCCTCTTCTTTTGTAAAACACAAAACTTTTTACAAAACCAAGCAATATGCACACCTCCGTTTTGATTCAAAAAGTTTTACATCAAAAAGACACATGGACCAGCTACTAGCCCCTAAGGTTTTCCACACACTAACATCGGTTTCCAACCACAGCCAGTCATAGAAACTTGTTAGGAAGCAACCCGGAATAAAATGATGTCGACAATGGTTTTAACAAAGTTACCTTAATATGTAGGCTACTACCCTCCAAGATGCTAACGCCATTGATTTAAAGAAAACGAATGTCTATAGTGGGGACTCGCGAAAAAGTAAGTGTATTTTCTTGCCGCTTCTTGTTTCTTACCACTCTTGTCTTTCTCTCACTTTTATTTTTCTTTTCTTTTTCTCACTCTTATTTTCTCTCAAGACTCTTTTTTTGACTTGATTTTTCTTCTTTTGGACTCTCTTTTCATACTCATTTTTTCGAAAATTTTGTCTTGCATATGACTCTTTTTGCATAAGACTCTTTCATTGCTTGCATTTTCTTTTTGACTCTTTTTTGAAATGTAAAAAGCATTTTTTTTCTAAAACAAAAGACACACACTGTCCCCCCCAAACTTAAGGGAAACAGTGTCCTCACTGGGAAAGAAATTTTGAGAGATGCAAAATGTTGGCACAAAAAGGACAAGGACTTCCAAAGCAATGAAAAAGTTTAGGTTTCAAAACAAAAAGAAGCAGAACACAGTTTTATAACCAAAACAAAAAAACAAAAAATGACTTATGGCTCGATCATAAAACTAGGAAATCTAACCTATTCATGCCCTTAATAATCCTCATCGACATGATACAAAAACAAAGCACAAAGGAAAGCATTTCATTAAAAAGATGAACATGTTGGAAGTTTAGAAAAGATGCATTAAAGAAGCTAAGGACAAGCTAGTAGCTAGAACAAGGAAGCATGCAAGATTGAACTTTAAAAATATGCAGAAATGCAGCTTATATACACATTCCTAACAACACCACATCCTAACAACTAACCTAGAATAAAAAACTAAGCTAAAAAACCTATCATGCAAACGAAAAATAACAAAAACAACCTACACAACCTAACATGCAGACTAATGTAAACAACCTATACTAAACAACCTAACATACAAAATCAAGATCCAAATATCAAAGCAAAGAGAGAGAGAGATACTCCCCTAATCATCATCTGAAGATTCATCACCGGTGGAATCTGTAGGAAGATGGGAAGAAGATGGTAAGTCGGCCGTAAGCTCATTGGGGAAAGAAAGTGCATCATCACCGTATATCTTATTGAGGAACTCACATGTGGCATGTTGAGTAGCCAAGAGAAGTTCGTACCTGTGCCTTAGCTCATCATATTGCTCCCTAGTCACCACTCCTTGGGTCTCAGGATTCGCGATAGTAATGAGAGAGTCTTCCTCTCGAACAATTGAATATCCCCAAACTCTCCTTAGGGATATGACCGCTTTCTTGGGCGTCACTACATTTGCATCATTAGCCTATACTCTCGCCTGCAAACACAACCCAGTTATTAGCCTAGGAAAAACAAGGGGACCTACCATTTTCTCCGAGCAACTTCGTATCTCATCTCTTATCAGTTCACCAAAATTGAACTCAATGTCCTTCATCAAGATATACACCATCATCGTCCTATTGCACTTACTAGAGGAATCATGAGAAGTGGGGATCAACCTATTCTTCACCACATACGTCCAAACCGTTGCTTGTTCATTGATGTCAAGGGGCTTTAGGGTAAGCTTCCCCATTGTTGAAACGATTCATGTCTTATGTGGTCTACAAATAAGTCTGTGCACCTCCTCCACTTGCTCGTCCGTCGGATGCACCAACATATCATTACTTATAGCAACTCTACTTCTAATATTGCGTTTAAGGGCATCCCATGTTTCCGTGTCAAGTTACCTGATTTGTGATACCGGTCACAACTTTGAGCGAATATATGAGCATCTAGGTATAGGGATGGCCAAAAGAAACCACTTTGGAGGATCTTTGCTGCAGTTTTACATTCAGCAAAATGTCCACCATATGGTGATTTGTGGCACGCCTCCAGAATCTCCTTCTATTCTTGCTCAGCAACACACATGCGAAGAATATTTTCAGGTCCCAATTTAAACAAAAAAGGTTCATCTCATCTATAAAACCTAACATCGAACTTATTTATCTGGTGCTTACTTAAGTCATAATGAATTATGTTGCTAACCAGATAATTCACATAATCAGCATACTAAGGGACTTCAGAAATAGCTAACAAGTGCTCATCCACAAAATGTTCTCTAATTTCACATCTATCATGCTGCAAAGAAAACTCTAACCTAGATAAATGATCTTCTACTTGGTTTTCTGTTCCTTTCCTATCTTTTATCTCTAAATCAAACTCCTGTAGCAATAATATCCATCAAATTAACCTAGTGTTAGCTTCTTTTTTAGCAAATAAGTATTTTAATGCAGAGTGATCTGTAAAAACTATCACATTAGTCCCAATCAAATATGAATGAAACTTATCAAATGCGAAAACAACAACTAAAAGCTCTTTCTCAGTCACAGTGTAGTTTAACTGGATACTATTCAACGTCTTACTTGCATAATAAATAGGATGAAGAACTTTACCTTTTCTCTGACCCAACATCACACCTACAGCAAAATCACTTGCATCACACCTTAGTTCAAATGACAAGTTCCAATCTGACTCGATTATGATAGGTGTTGAGATAAGCGCATTCTTAAGTGTCTCAAAAGCTTTCAAACAATTTTCATCAAAATCAAAGGGTCGATCCACTTCCAACAACTGACACAAAGGTTTAGAAATTTTCGCAAAATCTTTTATAAAACGACAGTAGAAACCCGCGTGTACTGAAAAACTTCTAACACCTTTTACAATAGTGGGAGGGGGTGGTTTAGCAATCAAGTCTATCTTAGCCCTATCAACCTCAATTCCTTTTCCTGAAATTCTGTGACCTAAGACAATACCTTCACGCACCATAAAATCACACTTCTCCCAATTAAGCACAAGGTTAGTCTCTTCACACCTTTTTAAAACATTCTCTAGATTATATAAACAAACATCAAACAACTCACCAAGCACAGAAAAATCATCCATAAATATTTCTATCGTGCTTTCTACCATATCAGAGAAAATAGCAGTCATGCATCTTTTGAAGGTGGCGGGAGCGTTACAAAGATCGAACGACATCCTCCAAAATGTAAATGTCCCATAGGGAGAGGTGAACGTGGTCTTTTCTTGGTCCTCCGAAGCTATTATAATCTGGTTGTAACCAGAATACCTGTTTAGGAAGTAATAGTTAACTATGGGTCACTCTACTAAAGACCCGCAGTTACATTTTGAACGTAGTTTCATCGAAGAGTGTTTCTGAAACACCCTTTGAACTATGGAAGGGTTGTAAAGCCAGTTTACGTCACTTTTAATTTGGGGATGCCCAGCACACGTGCTCATGACTAATCCAAAGAAACTGGAACCTCGTTGAAAAGTATGCTTATTCGTAGGTTACCCCAAAGAGACGAGAGGTGGTCTCTTCTTTGATCCACAAGAAAACAGAGTGTTTTTATCAACAAACGCCACCTTCTTGGAAGAAGATTAAGTTTGAGATCATAAACCACGAAGTAAGGTAGTGATAAACGGGATTTTCGAAGAGGCTACAAATATGTCAACAAGAGTTGTTGATCAAGTTGGCACTTCAACAAGAGTTGTTGATGAAGCCAGTACATCACGTTAGTCACATCTACCTCAAAAATTGGCGGTGCCTTGACGTAGTTGGAGGATTGTATCACAACCTGATCGTCACGTGGGTTTAACTGAAACCCAAGTTGTTATACTCGATGACGGTGTCGAGGATCCATTGACCTACAAATAGGCAATGGAAGATGTGGACAAAGACAAATGGGTCAAAGCCATGGACCTGGAAATGGAGTCTATGTACTTCAATTCTGTTTGGGAACGTGTAAACCAACCCGAAGGGGTAAAACCCATAGGGTGTAAATGGATCTATAAGAGAAAACAAGATGCCGAAGAGAAGGTACAGACCTATAAGGCGAGGCTTGTGGCGAAATGCTACACACTAAGGGAATGGGTGGACTATGAAGAAACCTTCTCCCCTGTAGCCATGTTCAAGTCCATAAGAATACTTTTTTGTCCATTACCACATATTATGACTATAAGATATGACAAATGGACGTCAAGACTATTTTTCTGAATGGCAATCTTGAAGAATGTATTTATATGTCTCAACCCGAAGGTTTAATAGCACAATGTCAAGAGCAAAAGGTTTGCAAGCTTAAACGGTTCATATATGGATCGAAACAAGCATATCGATCTTGGAACATAAGGATTGATTCTGCGATCAAATCTTATGGTTTTAACCAAAACGTTGATGAGCCTTATGTATACAAGAAGATTGTCAACAACACTGTAGCCTTCTTAGTGTTGTATGTGGATGATATCTTACTCATTGGGAATGATGTAGGATACCTCACTAACATAAAGAAGTGGCTAGCTATTGAGTTCCATATGAAATATTTGAGAGAAGCTCAATATGTTTTTGGCATCCAAATTCTAAGGGATCGCAAGAACAAAACGCTAGCCTTGTCTCAAGCAACTTATATCGACAAAATGATTGTTTGATATTCGATGCAGAATTCCAAGAAAGGCTTATTGCCCTTCAGACATGGAATTCATCTGTCTAAGGACCAATGTCCTAAGACACCTCAAGAAGTTGAGGATATGAGACATATACTCTATGCTTCAGCAGTGGGCAGTCTGATATACGCTATGCTGTGCACTAGGCCTGACATTTGCTATGTAGTAAGGATGGTCAGTAGGTACCAATCCAACCCAGGATATGATCACTGGACTGCTGTTAAGGGAATTCTCAAGTATCTAAGGAGAACGAGGGACTACAAGCTCGTGTATGGAGCTAAGGATTTGATCCTTACAGGATACGCTGACTCTGACTTCCAAACAGACAAAGATTTAAAGAAATCCACGTCGGGGTCAGTATTCACTCTTAATGGAAGAGCGGTAGTTTGGCGAAGCATCAAACAAGAATGCATCGCGGACTCCACAATGAAGGCTGAGTATGTTGTAGCTTGTGAAGCAGCAAAAGAAGCAGTTTGGCTAAGGAAGTTCCTAACATATTTGGAAGTCATTCCAAACATGAACTTGTCCATCACACTTTATTGTAATACAGTGGTGCTGTGACAAATTCTAAAGAACCTTGAAGCCATAAGAGAGGCAAACACATCGAAAGGAAGTACCACCTTATACACGAGATAGTGTAACGAGGAGATGTGATCGTCACAAAGATCCCTTCGGAGCACAATATTGCTGATCCTTTTACGAGGGCGCTCACGACTAAAGTGTTTGAGGGCCATCTAGAAAGTCTGGCGTTTGGATGTTTGTGTGGAAATGTTAATTTACTATTATTATTTCTCGATGTTTCATTTCCTAGTTATTATGTTTGATGTCGCTGTGATTACGAGCATGCTGTTTGGTGAATAGTTAGTGAGGGCTACTTACGGAGTATTTTATATACTCACCCCCTTTCTACCTTAATTGTTTCAGGTGTAAACAGGACCCTCGACCGTGGTGATGACGTGGAGGAGGCTTGACTGAGGAGGGACCACTAGCTGAGTTTTTGTTTAGGATAGCTGAAATTGTAGTTTCATTGCTAGGAGCGTTAGAGACTTATTATTAGGGGTGTACTAGATGTTGGTTTGACTCACGGAACGTTTTTTTATTCCTTCTTCTTGGGCGAATTGTTGTTTTGTTGTTATTATTATTATTCGAGTCTCTGGTGTACTTTGGGTTGCTGGACCAAATGATTGTTTTTTTATTTCGATTTCTAGCCACTGAGTCAGACATGCGTTTTTAGGAATTGGTTGTGGTATGAACCCCACAGTTGTTCTTAAAATAATTGTTTCATGTCTTTTTGTTGGAGAGGGGTTGAACAGGGAAGGTGATAGCATTACCTCGATATTTCATATCGAAATTTCGGGGACATTACACTTTACGTTACCCTTAATGAAAATGGGTGAATAGGTACTATGGTGACGTTACCCTGTTCTTCGTAGTGAAATTCGGGGGCGTTACATCATCCAAGGCTATCCATTAAAGAACGAGTGGGACTTAAGAAGCAAGAGATTGGACTAGGGGCAAAATGGTAATTTCGTCCAATTGGGACCATGAATCACTTTATAAAGGATAAGAAGAACTGTGATAATTATATTCGTGGACATAACTCATCTGCAGTGCATGAGAGTGCAACCTTTGGTCTTTAGTGGAATCACCTTAGGTTAATGGTAGAGTTGGTTAGTTAATGAGTTTAATTAATCAATTGTTGACCATTGGAGTTGAAAGCTATAGGTCCATAAGGTCGTCCTCTGCTAGCTCGTTAAACTCTGCAGTGAACAATAAGTTGGGAGAAAAAATTAAATAGTGTCAATTATTTAATTTAAAATTAAAGAGTTTAATTTGGCTTATAATAAATTAAATTTATTATTAATTTAATGGGATATGACGTCGTTGGTTTCGTGGAAGGTTCATGGACCGAAACCTATAAGATGATAACCAATACATTAATTAAGAAAATTAAAAATAGTTTTTAATTTTCATAATTAATTAGCCCATTAGAGTTTTGGCCCCAAATCTATATAAAGAGACTTGTAGCAAAACCATAGGGAATGAAAAAGTAAAATCTCTCCCTCCCCTAGTAGCCACCAAGGAAGAATATGTTCTTTCTCTATCTCTCAAAAGGTGCACACACATTGGTTTGTTATAGATCGAGGATAGTCAGGAAGATCTTGTGGAGTCCATGTACACTACAAAGGTAAGAGATTCGATCCACTTTGTTTTTCAGAAATATTTTTTTTTAATTAAAAGTTACCATCGAGATCCACTAAATCGATTTATGGCGCGTGCTTCTACTGTGCCTGGCGGCTGGATATGTTTCGGCATCTAGCAAGAATATGGGTGAAACAGCTTACATACTTGGAGTTAATATTGAAAGAAATCACTTCAAGAGGATGTTAGCTATGTCACAATATCAATACATCAAGAAAATCCTCGAAAGGTTAAAATTGCAAGACTACGAACTCATTGATACTCCTATTAGAAAAGGCTAGAATTTGAGTCAGTGTCCAACAACTCTTGAGAAAATAGAGCCGACGAGAAAAGTTCCTTGCCAGAGTGCTGCTAGCAGCTTCATGTATGTCATGATGTGTACAAGAATAGACATATATTTTGTTGTTGGCATGGTAAGTAGATACCAGTCAAACCCAGGATAACCCCATTGGGAGGTTGTTAAGAGAATACTTTGGTATCTTAAAGGCATTATGAGTCATTAATTGTGCTACCAATGGAACAACTCAAACTTAGAAGACTACTCGGATGTTGATTTGGGAGGAGATATAGATGAAAGAAAATCCACCCCAGAATATGTCTTCTTGCTTAGCAAAGGAGCAATATCTTGGGGTAGTAAGAAACAGACTTGTATGGTCTTGTTTGCTATGGAAGCTAAACTTGTAGCACTTTTAACGATAGTACAAGAGGCAATATGGCTTAAAAGAGTCTTAAGTCATTTGAAATTTAAAGAAGGTACGTTTGATTCAATATTGTTAAACTGTGGTAGTTTGGCCGCCGTAGCATTCATGATGAATCTAAAATATCACTATAGGATAAAGCACGTAGATATGAATACAATTGTGTTAGAGATACGATTGCACAAAACGAAGTGAATGTGCAATATATATCAACTAGCAACATGGTTACAATGTAACGACCTAAAAATCTCGCGCACCGCTAGGTCACATGAACTACCCAACTAATCAGTTTTAGCCCCGCTTACAACTTGCCAACTTCCTTTGAACATAAACTTATAAAATCAAGCTACAAACCTCATCAAATTAACGATAAACCAATCTCAAAAAATGCAACAACGTTCGTGAACYACTTCACGAGGCAAGTTTATTATTCAATCTAAATGATTCTAAGCAAATGGGATAAAGCTCAAATAGGCACCTAACCCGWGGCATAACTAACAACAAGGAAAAAT
Source organism: Momordica charantia (assembly GCF_001995035.1). The sequence continues at coordinate 7,349 of NW_019104842.1, read as the reverse complement.
CTCCCAATTAGTCAAAGGTACATAATCCGTTTATTGGCCACAACATAAGGCCCTAATAAAAGAATTAGACTAAATAAGAAAAACTAAACAGCCTATAGTTTTCATTTGTCAGGTCTCCCCCGTCCCATCAGCAAGGTCACCCTCGAGTTCTTTACCTGAAACAATCATTGTAGAAGGGGGGGTGAGTATATAAAATATACTCCGTAAGTAGCCCTCATCAAGCACACACACATATCACGCTCAAAAACCATAAAGAAAACATACATCGTCATGCTCAAAACATAAGGGAAACATACATCGTCATGCTCTATCATTACAGTATGCGAATAACTATAGACATGCTCCACAATGACATCATACATTGAATCATAAACGTGTTCTATATAACCCGATGCTAACCACAATCGTAACCAAATCAACTACAGTTCACATGGCGCCCTAGCGCTTCAGGCAACTCTAAGTTCATCTCATCCATCCCAGCTTTCCAAGACCGTTCTGTTGGTAGTATCGGCCCCTGACCATTTATACCTAGAGCCCCGACACTCATCTACAGAGCCTTGGCGTTCAACCTTGCCATTTATCCACAAGGCTTGAACTGAGCATCGACCCTCGACCATTTATACCCAAGGCCTCAATGTCTTACAATCTATTGGCCCTTGACCATTTATACCCAAGGCCCCAATAGTTCTCCTTTCGAAAGACTCCTCGCATCGACCCCCGACCATTNTCTATTGGCCCTTGACCATTTATACCCAAGGCCCCAATAGTTCTCCTTTCGAAAGACTCCTCGCATCGACCCCCGACCATTTATACCCGAGGCCTCGACGCTCGTCTTTAACCAATATTGGCATATCGACCCCCGACCATTTATACCCGAGGCCTCGATACCCAATTAGTGACGTATCAGCCCTCGACCATTTATACCCGAGGCCCTGACACTCACCCATTCACTTCGTAACTATCATAACTCCACATCAATTCTAGCCTCCCGCCAGGATTTCGGTACTACTTCCCTAATAACACCAACCACCGCAACGCTCATCAATAACACCACCACTAGTATGATCTCAATGCATCTCTCAGCTCACCAACACAAATCAACATGCTTCCCCAACATAAACATCATTCTAATAGCAAAACAGTAAACCAAACATGCTTTCACAATATATCAATTCTCAACAACAGCGCCACAGTGAGCTCAGTTATAACAGAGCATAGTCACAATTTTTAAACGACAGCAGTCCAACACAAATCACCCAAGCACTCATTATCCCACATCCGGAAACATTAAGCATTGTTAGATATAATAAAAACTCATAAGACATGCCAAACACTTCATACCGATTTCAGACAACAAACATCCCCACCATAATATTTATTTTAACGAATATTCCCTGCAAACACACATCATTCCACGACAAATCTCAGCAGCTCAATGATACAAAATTTCTACTATTACCACCAACGAACATTCTACACTACCTAGGCATACAAACCAACATAAACGAGAGTTACACCGCACAACATCGTATCAGAACCATTTTCAACATCATAAATAGTACATCGACAACTAAATAATAAACAGCAACACACGCACCCACCCTCGTGCTACTTACCAACACTTGTTCCTAAAGCTCCTAAGCTCGCTGCAAGGTTCCTAAATCCAAAGAAAACAATCAAACTTGGGTTAGAGTTCATTTTATAAGAACTTAATTTGCCTCGAACTAAAATTGGATGATTCAGTACTTACAAACCCATGCCAAAATACTTTGGTTATGGTTGGGTCACTTCCGAAAACGTTCGAGATTCCAAGATCGAGTTCGAAAGGCTTCGGGCTTGCTGATCCGATGTCTAAAAGGGATGGGTAATGCAAGTCAAGGTCCGTGTGGGTGTGGGTAAATGCCAAATGTATCGGAACGAAGGTATTTTTCCCGAATCTGCTACCGTTCGTGTCGGATTGCAAAACGAATGTGTCGTCGGAGCTGCTGTTCGTCGAAGGCA